>CM076583.1:460894683-461136399 GCA_034641835.2 Pinus albicaulis | reverse complement strand
TTCCTTTGGAGGACCTTGCTAATCGCAATATTTCCAAGCACAAATGTAATCACTGCTTTCCCTGGATTGGGTTAGCAAGAAAAATCTATGCATAATGTCCATTTTTCAACCATATTTAGTGGGTTTTTTTTATCCCTGAAATTTTTTTTTTAATAAAATATATTAAATTAACATTTATTGCAAATGCATGGGAGAAATGACATGTGCATGAGAGAAATGAAATGTGCATGGCTTACCTTAAAGTTTGACTTAAATTTTATGGGAGAATTCACATCTAGAAATGAGATGCCTTAAAGTTTTCCTTGCCTAGAGTTTAAGGGAGATTTATGACATGCACATGGTTCATGCATGGTTTGTCTTAAATTTTATGGAAGAAATCACATCTAGAAATGACATGCCTTAAATATTGACTTGCCTAGAGTTTAAGGGAGAAATGACATGTACATGGTTCGTGCATGGTTTTCCTTAAAGTTTTCCTTAAAGTTTATGGGAGAAATCACTTCTAGAAATGACATGCCTTAAAGATTGGCTTCCCTAGAGTTTAAGGGAGAAATTACATGTACATGGTTCCATGAGTTTACTAGATATGTCACCTTTAAGAAAGGATGAGATCCAGAGGCTACTTGGCCCTTTACAGGCTCTGCCTTTAGAACTTGTATAAGTTAACACTCAACAGAAAAACTAAAATCCTATGAAATTTCAGCCACTTTAGGTTCAGTTTTTGGGCCTTAAATTTTGCCTTGAATTAATGGGAGAAAGCCTTGAGTTTGGGGATCCTATCCTATGGAAGTTCAGCTACTTAAGGTTCAGTCTTTAGGCCTTAAAGTTTTCCTTGAATTAATGGGAGAAAGCCTTGAGAAATGACACATGATTTGAAGTTAATGAGAGAAAGCCTTGATAAATGACACATGCTTTAAATTTTTCCTAAGAGTTTATGGGAGAAAGGACATAGGTATGGGAGAAATGACACATGTACACGATTTTCATTAAAGTGGTATTGGTTTATGGATTTTAAAATGAATAACTTCTATTTAGATCCGTTCCAGAGATTGACTGTAGGGGCATTTACTGGATATGTCACATTTGAGAAAAGATGAGATCCAGAGGCTACCTGGCACTTTACAGACTCTGTCTTTAGAACTTGTAGAATTTAACACTCAACAGACAAACTAAAATCCTATGGAAGTTCAAAATCCTATGGAAGTTGAGCCACTTTAGGTTTAGTTTTTAGGTCTTAAAGTTTGCTTGGGAGAAATGGCATGTGCATGGTTTGCCTTAAAGTTTGCCTTAATTTTATGGGAGAAATCACATCTAGAAATGACATGCCTTAATGTTTGTCTTGCCTAGAGTTTAAGAGAGAAATTACATGTACATGGTTTTCCTTAAAGTTTTCCTTATAGTATATGGGAGAAATAAAATTGCCTTATAGTTTATGGAAGAAATGACATAAAAATGAAAAAGAAATGACATAGAAATGACACATGCCTTAAAATTTACCTAAAATTTTATGGGAGAAATTCCACATGTACATTGTTTGCCTTAAAGTGGTAGTGGTTTATGGATATTAAATGAAGAACTTCTATTTAGATATGTTCCAGAGATTGATTGTAGGAGCATTTACTGGATATGTCACATTTGATAAAATATGAGATCCATAAGCTACCTGGCCCTTTATAGACTATGCCTTTAGAATTGTAGAAGTTAACACTCAATAGACAGACTAAAATCCTATGGAAGTTAAAAATCCTATGAGAGTTCAGCCACTTTAGGTTCAGTTTTTAGGCCTTAAATTTTGTCTTGAATTAATGGGAGAAAGCCTTTAGTTTGTGGGATAAATGACATGTACATGGTTTGCAAAATTATTTTATGCACTTACTAAAACAAATAATGGTAGTGGTTGTTGAAGTTATGTCAAAAGTCACACCTTTATGAGTTTGTGGGAGAAATGGCATTGCCTTATAGTTTATGGGAGAAATGAAATAGAAATGACACATGCCTTAAAGTTTTCCTAAAATTTTATGGGAGAAGGGAGAAATGACACATGTACACAGTTTGCCTTAAAGTGGTAGTGGTTTATAGATATTAAAATGAAGAACTTCTTTTTAGATATGTTCCAAAGATTGACTGTAGGGGCATTTACTGGATATGTCACCTTTGAGAAAAGATGAGATCCAAAGGCTACCTGGCCCTTTATAGACTATGTCTTTAGAACTTCTAGAATTTAACACTCAACATTGACTGTAGGGGCATTTACTGGATATGTCACCTTTGACAAAAATGAGATCTAGAGCCTACCTAGCCCTTTACAGCATCTGCCTTTAGAACTTGTAGAAGTTAACACTCAACAGATAGACTAAAAACCTATGGAAGTTCAAAATCCTATGAGAGTTCAGCCACTTTAGGTTCAGTTTTTAGGCCTTAAAACTTGTCTTGAATTTATGGGAGAAAGCCTTTAGTTTGTGGGAAAAATGACATGTACATAGTTTGCAAAATTATTTTATGCACTTACTAAAACAACTAGTGGTAGTGGTTGATGAAGTTATGTCAAAAGTCACACCTTTATGAGTTTGTGGGAGAAATGACATTGCCTCATAGTTTATGGGAGAAATATCATAGAAATGACACATGCCTTAAATTTTGCCTAAAATTTTATGGGAGAAATGACACATGTACACGGTTTGCCTTAAATTGGTAGTGGTTTATGGATATTAAAATGAAGAACTTCTATTTAGATTTGTTGCAGAGATTGACTGTAGGGGAATTTACTGGATATGTCACCTTTGAGAAAAGATGAGATCGAAAGGCTACCTGACCCTTTATATATTTTGTCTTTAGAACTTGTAGAATTTAGTTCACTCAACATACAGACTAAAATCCTATGAGAGTTCAACCACTTTAGGTTCAGTTTTTAGGCCTTCAAGTTTTCCTTGAATTAATGGGAAAAAGCCTTTAGTTTGTGGGAGAAATGGCATGTGCATGGTTTGCCTTAAATTTTTCCTTAAATTTTATGGCAGAAATCACATATAGAAATGACATGCCTTAAATTTTGCCTAAGTTCCTAGATTTTAAGATAGAAATGACATAGAAATGAAAGAGAAATGACATAGAAATGACACATGCCTTAAAGTTTTCCTAAAAGTTTATGGGATAAATGACACATGTACACGGTTTGCCTTAAAGTGGTAGTGGTTTGCACTTAAACAACTAGTGGTAGTGGTTGATTAAGTTATGTCAAAGTCACACCTTGATGGGTTTGTGGTAGAAATGACATGTACATGGTTTGCAAAATTATTTTATGCACTTACTAAAACAACTAGTGGTAGTGGTTGATGAAGTTATGTCAAAAGTCACACCTTGATGAGTTTGTGGGAGAAATGACATGTACATGGCTTGCCTTAAAGTTTAGTTTTCCTTTAAGTTTATGGGAGAAATCACATCTAGAAACCTTTAATTTGACATCTATAAATAGGCTAAGAACATTAAAAAGGAATTTTCAACTTGCATTAGTTATGTCCTTAATAAGAAGTATGATTTAGCACCTAAAAGATTGTTTAATAATTTATAATAATGTCATTTTTGGCTTGTAATATCATTCATCCTTGACATGTACAAGAATTTTACAACTTGAACATCAACCTACACTATCATCATATCACTGTACATAATCTAGATTATTAATATCCATTACATCATAAAACACTCCACTTTTAACATTTTACAAGATTAGAAGCATCATGGAAGGTATAAATTTAGGTACATTAATAAAATACATTGGGTTGATTTAAATATTACAAGAAATTTTAAATATTACAACAGGAAGAGATCAGTGATAAAGCTACAATTAAGAAAGAAGGTATTCAAGGTACAACATGAAATATAAAGTCACAATTGATTTCCTTTATTCTTAACACGAAAGACAATGCTAAGAAACATTTCCTTGGCAACAATTGGAGGGTGGACTATTTCAGAATTTGTGATATATTTTGAAGGTCTAATCTAGGAAAACATTTGAGGATATTGCATACAACTAACAGCAATCAAATAACATTGTTTTGGGTAGGTAAGTTTGTTGCGCTAATACATTTCTAAAAATAAAATTGTATAGCAAAGGTACTAGAGCTAGATCTATAGCTTGGGCCAATATTGTAAAGGACAATTTAGAATAAATGCATGACATGCATGATGAATTATTGGAATATATAATCTTCTTAATCCGTCGTGAGATGATTGATTTGCTCGTATGTATAATAATATATACCAGTCCAAAAAATCAGCAATCAGCTTGAAATGAAATAGCAAATTTGGGGAAGATTGAGAAATGCCTAATGCTTCTTCTATTTCCTGTTATTGAAATTTGAGCATACTAGATTTTGTTTATATATTAATGTTGGTCTTTTTTTCTCACTGCATTTTAGTTGTGTTTCATATAAAATTGGGATTCAATACATAAAGGTTGATGTATCTCCACATTCATTTGTGGTATTTATAGTAAATTTGTAAGCATAAGCAACTGCTATTAGTATTTGAACCAAGTACTTTTAACACGAAACTAATTAAATAAATAGAAACAAATTTAGAACAAGAAGTTGAGAAAATCCCCTGAATTATGGTGCTTGGCCATCTAGCAAATAAAAAATTAATGCCTACATGCAAAAAAAAAATCCCTTAAATTGTTAAGAGGACTGATGTATTTTGTTTAATACTTGAAATACAATGATTATGGAACCATTGGTCTAAAATTTGAATGTAACTGATTTGGTTAGGAAAGAATGAAATGATGGCATCGGAAGTGCTTCTTGCAGCAGATCGTTGTTGTGTATTTCTTGGGAATGTAACTGATTTGGTTAGGGGAGAATGAAATGATGGCTTTCCTTTTTTTTCCTCGATCGAGAACAAAATTACAATCAGAAAACCTCGTGATGGTTCTTTGAATGTATGAAAGCTGAGTGTTTATGTAAAACCATTGAATAAAGATACCAGTGTTTTGAGTTGCTAAATTATGTGTGTGAATTTCTTTGTGGTGTTTAATTTTGTTCATTCTGTGTGAATTTTGTTCAATATGTTGTTGAATTCTGTGTGAATTTCTTTGAGGTGCTTTGCTCTTCTATTTTATAGTTTTCGTTGCTAAATACTAAGTTTAATTCTGTTCATTCTGTTGTTGAATGTTGTGTGAATTTCTTTGAGGTGCTTTGCTCTTCTATTTTATAGTTTCCGTTGTTGAATACTAAGAATAATTGGGTAGATAAGAAAATAAAAAATATATTATTTCTAAGAATAATGGCATCTAGATGTTGAGCAAGACTTGTCATGTTCCAAACGACTACTTTCAAATTACAAGAATGAAGACTGACAGAATGGAGAACATTTATATTATTTCCACTGCATTTCAGGACGGTCCCATCTGGGAGCTTTGTTTATGAAAAATAAAGGCAATCCAATGAAATTTTTTATCGTAAGTGTTATAGGTCAATTTGGGCACCATTCCCAATGACCTGGTTAACTGGACATCATCTCCAGAACCAATGAATAGGGTCTATCATTCCCTATCATTTCAGTTGCTACATGCCCTAAGACAAAGAATAAGACAAATCATCCATGATTTTCATTTGCAAAGGTTTCCAAGATTTGAAGTTTATAATATATCATATGAGAGCTCACCAACGCTGCCTCTAAAGGGACTAAGTGCGTTGCGTATGAAAGTAACCCCACTCAAGGGTGCTCTGTAAAGAACTTCTCGACACTCATGGGTGTGTTGGTCACATTGGGAGCGAAAATCTCATTGTTCCAGAATCTCCACTTGGCCAATGCCTTCTAGAAGAGTTCACATGTGTCAAACTTCAAATCCATGTGTCCATTTGATACCTATGAGACTGGGAACATGTCTTGCCTATTATTAGAAATCCATTGATTGTAAAAATACCTTCAGCTCCTCTATAAATTGAGCACAGATCTTAGTGTTTGATAAGGAATAATTTGAGTAGAGAAATGCTGGTGGAATTTCAATTGAGGAATTGATTTGAGTGACATGCTGTTGGAGAGATGTGCATTGTGATGAGGCTAGGATGCTGCTGGAGATGGTGACACTAAATCAATCACTGGGTTGTAACCTCCCCTTCTATCCATTAATAAAAATTGCTGCTTACTTTCCCACATATGTATCTGTATAAGCTTCTATCTTTCATATTATGAATTCTTATTTGATGCATATGGTTCATGTTTTATTGATTTAACTAAATAAATTGAATATAAATATGTATTATTGCTATCTTTTGTTGTTTATTTTTCTTCTTTGTAAGAAATATTTTGGCAATCTAGCTCAGATTTGAAGCTACAACAACAGCGACATAAGGAGAATAGGAAGCGCTTGGACTCCAAGTAAGTTATTTGATCTATTCTGTGTGTCTATTTACTGTTAAGAAAAGTAGTTGCAAAGTCTTTAACCTATTGTTCTAGATGATAACTACATCTAGGGAAGAATGTTTTATCCGTAATCCATATTTCCGAATAACAAATTGGAGACTCCGCTGGGGAGTTTACTCTTCATCCTTAGTTTATTTTCCTCTAATTTTCTCTGTTTATTCACTCAGTATAATTTACTCAGAAATATTAGGCTTTTTGAAATCAAAATTTGCATTAGAAGTGTGTTAAACAGTTCAATTTTCATTCTTTGACTGTGCTCAACGCACTGTTGAACATGACACAGTGCTTTGCATAGCACTGTCTCCCTTCCATGGGTACGTTACAATGCATTGTATCCCCTTAGAGACTGCGTTTCCCCTAGAATCAGCAAAATTCCATTGATTTTGTCATTGAATTTGCTTTTAGTTTGTTGTTTGTTGTGTTTTAAAGAGCCTGATACCTCATATTGACCAGTGACCTTACCTACCTCTTCCTCCTTTGAAAGAAAAGTTTGTTCAATGTTTATTTAAAGTGTTTTTCTTTATCATTGACAAATTAATTTCAAAATATTTTTATTGTTACATTAGATCCATTTGCTTTTGAAAAAGGAAATTGTCGTTTAATTCTTCGTTTCCTGATAGGAGAAATTGTTGTTAAATTCCTCATTTTTCCTTCAAAAGAGAAATTGTTGTTTAAATTCTTCATTTCTCAAAAGTAAAAGGCATATGTTTTTATTAATTTGGAGCACTTAGTTTCTTCTTTGCATTCATAAAATTAAAGGGACTGAAAAGAAAAAACTGCATTTGCATGTAGTGGATTGTGTGTTTTGCAAAAGGAACAATTAGGAAAGCTGCATTTAGTTTGTTCTCTTTGATTTTTTTCTCTCAAATTAATTTTTCTTTCCCTCTAGTAGCTAGGATTTTCATTAAAACACTAAAAGTGAAAGATTTCTTATCATTTTAGTTTGAATTTTAGGAATTTCTAATACATCATCGCAGTGAACCTTGAAAGGAAAATTGATAAACAAGATCAACTTAAAATTTATCTCAATTTACCTAACAAAGCATTGGAACAATAATGATAACATTTAGAAGGTCTAGGCTAGAGACATGTTCTGGTGTCATAAAACATAGCAGCTATCATTATTTTTTTGTGATACATTCCAAGTGTGATACCTCACTCCATGTACGTAAGTATATCATAGCTCGTCCACGTACTTTCAGGTATATTAGGCAGTGTTACAGTACGAAAAGTATAAAGGGGTTCTCTCACTGTGCGGTTTCACATCAGACAACACTAATACAGACTTGGGCTTCCATGTACCTTTGGGTATATTTGGGAGGAAAAATTTAGGTTGCTATCCATCCATAGTGAACCAAGTCGGCTGCCTTGTAAATTGTGATACACCAAACATAGCATTCGGGGATATTTCCTGCATGTACTTCTTGGTTCGCCAGGAGGTATTCTACAGTTCACAGTTTCTTGGTAAAAAAAATTTCCTAGAAATACCCTTTTATTTTGTTTATTTGTTTTTGGTTAAAATAAATCAATAATCGTGGAAGAACAAAATCCTTTCCCCCGTCGTTCGCATAGAATAGCATTGAAACCACCTTTACCACCAGAAGTTACTCCTGGTCGGCGAAGGCAACAACACTCTATCGAATCAAGTACTATTCATACTTCTGGTGAAACATCATCTTCCCATATACAAGAGTTAGCTCAAGTTGTTTCTACATATCCTGATTTGTCTACTGTTGTTGAGATGTAGTCCTCACAGCTACCCATGGTCACGATCCATCCAATCAGTGAGACCATACCTCCCAGACCCGACGTTGTTCAACCAGAAGTTGATCCAGATCCTGTCTCCTATTTTCCAGAACATTTGAATCCTGAATTCGAACAACCGGAAGTTGTTCCTGCATTGGTCATCCCACAAATTTTTGTAGCTATTGACTCTCCCGTATCACGCAGTCAACCACTTGAAATACACTTTGGGTCTGACGGTGAAATACTTCCACCTAGTTTAATTTCGATTAAAGAAATCCCACAAGACAAGACACCTTTAACTCCAACCCATTTTGGGGAGGATATTTACCTATACGAGTATTTTCCTCAATTACCACCCTCTGCTTTTATTGATCCTGCTCCTATTCAAAATTCTGTCGATCCAAAAGGGTATACATTTGGTCAAGTAACCATGCCTGAACCAACATCTTCAGTTGGGCCATCTGTTCCAATTACATCAACATCTACCCTTGCTACCCCGTCTATGTTTAAAACTTCACCAGAGTCATATTTTCATGGTGGCCCTATGGTCCCATCAGGTTATAAATATTTATCTGGAATTTCCTCTGGCGCATCTTCAAATCCATGGACTTTACAAATGTCATCGTCTGGTATTCTAACTCCTAAACCTATAGTGAGTATTGAATGACTTGATTCTTTATACACGTCATCAGGGCAATATCAATCCAATCCTTCTCGGTCTATTCCATCAAGTACACTGTCAACTGGCCTCCCAGCATTTGGATAGAAATATTTTCCGTCTTATTATCCTCCTCATGCTGGGGGGCAACCTTTGGTCACCCACTATAATAGTACTATGTCATTTTTTGGTTAGCCTAATGTTGAAATGAATGTTTGTCAATGGCAACCCACTCTACCTATCCAACCACAAATGGTTGTACACTCATATCAACCAGTTCAACCTGTTACACCCACATCATTTCCACTTGTTAATACATCATTACCCCTGTTACAGAATCAGAATGTTGTACAACAACCTTTTCAAGTGGGTTCTTCAACTCAATACCCTCAAATATTAGTTCCACAGACTCCAAATCCTTCGGTTAATTTACAACAACATGTATCTGGAATCATTTATTCACAAACTAGCTTACCATTTTATGGGATGTCATAGCCACAACCTAGTTATACCTATCAACCGAATCCAAAGTATTCTAATTTTGGTTATAAAATTGGTGGACGGACCCCTTGGTAGCCTCATACACAAATACCTTAGACTTCATTTCAACAAGTATCATATCCAGGTTTTGGTCAACAGAATCCTCAAGTGTTTTCTTTTCAAAACAACCCCTATCTGGGTTACCAGTAGCAGATCCCTTATGGTGGTGCTTAAAGGCCTATTGCTCAAGAAATTCCATCATACCCCGGCTATGCTCAACCTGACCTTAATAGACAGTTTCCCTTTTATGAAACTTTAGAGTTACCATATTTAAATTGGCTTACCAATGATCCAATCAATTATGCTCCTTGGTGGCCGGTGATACCTCACAAATTACCCTGGGATATTCCTAAGTTCAATGGAAACCTTGGGAAGACCCGTCGACTCATGTCATGACTTATCATTTATGGTGTTCGTCAAATTCCCTAAATGATGATTCTGTTTGACTACGTCTTTTCCAGCGTACGCTCACGGGTCCCGCTGCAAAATGGTATATTGAGTTACCTAGAGCTTATTTTGATAATTTCACTGCCCTAGCTACTGTCTTTTTGAATCACTTCTAGTTACCCATCCGATATTAAACTGGAATGGAAATCTTGACTAATTTCAAATAGACTAATGCTACTCACATTTTCGATCATATTCATGAGTGGCGTCGTCGTCGTAGAATGGTTAAGACATTTGTTCCGGATCAGCTCCTTGTTGAGTGGTTCATTAAGTCCCTGTTACCATCTATAACTGAGGATGTGGATAAGGGTGGTGTTGTCACAGAATAGAAAGTTATTTCTCGTGCCCAATATTTAGACTTGATATATACTCAGTCTGGCATGTTCTATGAAAAAATTCCTAACCCACCGAGATCTAATTTTATTGTTCCTCCTCAATTAAAGGACTCTCATGCCAGAGACGACTTGATTGGAACTGCAAGCACAAATCATAATACTGCATCTGATCCTGCACCTTATTCCAAAATTAATGCCATGTCATTTGACAAGGGAAAAAGTGACAAGCAACCCGAAAGTAAGAAAAATGGGAAGTATAAGAAAAAGCAAACTTCTAACCCGCAGGAAATATCATCTGATTAATCGTCTGGACCTAGGAAACCTTGTTATCCATGCATAATCTGTAATGTGGAACACTTTGTTCGGGATTGTCCTCACCGCGCTGAAGTCTCAAATATCATTAAGACTTCCAATGCGTCAGCTGTGTTATGGATTTGTTTCTGAATCCGGATACAAATTTGGTTGCTACAAATCCAGCTTGTAGTTCCCAAGTACTTATGCTATCTGTCACAAAACCTTCAACAGATATTTTGGTGTCAATCCCCTTCAGCTATGTCTGCTCTTGAGGTAATACAAAATTGTCCCTCTCAAAAATATGCTTTATTATCGGCTATTGGTGGAATTGATCTGACTAATTCTATTCTTGTCATCTTTAATCAAATGGGCTACGTTCCAAAACTACCGGCAGAATTGGAATTCTCCATACAAGTAAATGTTCTCAATCACCTTGTTCATCATACTATTCTTGATGAGGGAGAATCTACGTGTATTATGTCTCTAAATTTTTGGAAGTCACTTGGCTCGCCGCACTTATCACAATCATCAACGACGTTGAAGGCTTTTGATGGATGTACATATAAGAATTGTGGTATTATTAATGACCCACATGTTGAACTAGGGGGGAAAACAGTGAATGTTGATGTCGAGGTTGTTGACGGACCCCTTGACTATAATATTCTACTTGGAAGGCCATGGGTATATGCAATGACTGCAATTGTTTCTACATTTTTTAGAATGATTGCCTTTCCATATAAAGGTACTATCATAGTCATTAATCAGCTATCCTTATTTGCCTCTGCTTCGCCGGTAATTGGAATTGTTCAGTTCATTCATGCACCCCAACTAGCACTTCAGAACATTGGTGTAGGAATTTTAAAGGATTCTACTCTCATGGGAACCTTTGCATTACCGACGCCCATGACGTCAGCAGAAATTGCAAGTATAGAGACCTGCTACATGATCTTTTCCACTCCATCTGGCTTAAGGGAGAGTACAGATGATTCTTAAATTGTTACGTTGGATGAGTTTCTGCCACCTAGCCCTATTGAGTTGGCATAACAATCAATCTATCTGGCTTGGGCAGTGAATCCGAAATCAGTATCGCTGGTTGTATGGGTTGATCGTTCCTTAGAATTTGGTACTCCACAATTTTCTTAACAGATGAGAACATTTGGAAGCCATGATGTTAGAAGGAGAACCATGGGAAGATTATCATCATCGTTCCCATCTTCCTCATTATGAATAAAATCATCTTAGTGAATTGTATCACCCATCAATCAAAAATTTCTTTTCGAATTCTTTACCTATTAATGCAATCGATTCCGAGAAAAATATATCAAATATTGAAGAAACCATTTCTATCGATATTTCGACCAAACCTGGCGTTGTAGAAAATATTCATGTCAGTGTATCTTGTTCTCCATCATAACTTGAATCATATCTCTCTCTATTTCATGAATTTCGTGATGTATTTGCTTGGTCTTATGAGGAAATTCCAGGCATAGATACTAGTATTATTGAACACACTATTAATATGTATCCTGATGTCAAATCGGTGTGTCAACAGCTTCGTCCTGCTCATCCAAAGAAATTCATTGCCATAAAAGCAGAAGTTGAAAAACTTTTTCGTGCTGGTTTCATTTACCCTGTTCCACTAACTGAGTGGGTTTCCAATATCATTCCTGTCATGAAAAAACAAGGAACCATTAGAGTGTGCATTGATTATTGGGATGTAAATATTGCTTGTCCAAAATACAACTATCCTACTCCCTTTATTGACCAGATTATTGAAGATTGTATTGGATGTGAAATATTTTCATTCATGGATGGATTTTCCGGCTACAATCAAATCAATATCCGCCCAGAGGATCAACATAAGACAACATTCATCTGTCCCTGGGGCACATTCTCTAATAGGAAACTACCGTTTGGTTTAAAGAATGTTGAGGCAACTTTTTAGAGAGCAATGGACTATGCTTTCAATAACATCAAGCACATTGTTCAACCTTATCTAGATGATTTACCCGCGGATTCACGAAATTGGACAGATCACCCGATGCATTTGAGAGCCATCTTCTTACGATGTCGATACTACAAAATACGCCTCAATCCACATAAATATGTGTTTTGTGTTGGTTTTGGTCGTTTTCTTGGATTCATAGTCTCAAAAGAATGAATTCGAATCAACCCATTGAAGGTTTAGGCCATTCTTGATTTTCCTGCACCATCAAATTTACTTCAGATACAGAAACTTCGAGGAAAGGCTAACTTCCTAAGAAGGCTCATTCCAAACTACGCCAAAATGGCTAAATGATTTACTCGACTCCTGAAAAAGGGGGTTCCCTTCCATTGGGACCAAGTGGTGCAAGCTTCTTTTGATGCATTCAAGGATACTCTTGTCTAAGCTTCATTAATGTACCCCCCTAATTATCAAAATTATTATTTCCTATATATCGTCGTGGCTGAAACGACCATTGCTATGGTTTTAGCCCAACTAGAAAATGGAATTGAACATCTGATCTATTATTTGAGTCATAATCTCAATGATACAGAAGTTATGTATTTGTACATAGAAAAGCTTTCCTTGGAAATTTTTCAAGTTGTCCAAATATTTTGGCACTATATCCTACTCCGAAAGACCACTGTCGTTTCGGATTTCAACCCCATGACTTATATCTTATCACGTCAATTGCTGGGGGGAAAATATTCAAAATGGATTGTCATTTTGCAGGAATTTGATTTGGAATTCATAAAATCCAAGTCAAAGAAGTATTTATTTTTGGCTGAGCTTCTCTATGACCTTGCCTCTGATAGTACTGTAACTACATCAGAACCATCAATTCATGACGAGTCTTTGTTTTTTATTAGATCATCTGATCCTTGGTATGGATATTTCATCATTTATCTCCAAACTCAAACTTTTCGACCTGATACCTCTCGCTTTGAACAACGACGTATTTGATACCAAGCCAAATATTATCTGATCGTCGGTGATACACTTTATTGTCGTGGTGTCAATACCATTTTAAGGAGGTGCATCACTCATGAGTAGGCCGAAAAGGTTTTAAAGGGTTGTCATGTTGGGGCTTGTGGTGGACATTTATCTGGATATGCTACCGCACAGAAGATACTCCGCGCTAGTTACTTTTGGCCTACAATATTTCGCGACTGCATCCTCGCTGTCAAAAGTTGTCATGCATGCAAGATTTTTTATCGTAAAATCCACAAATATCCAGCGCCAATGCATCATGTTGTCTCTGTGGGACTATTTTCGAAATGGGGTATTGACTTCGTGACCTGTAACCCTCGTTCGTCCAGGGGGCATGGTTATATTATTTTCGCAGTCGACTAGTTTACCAAATGGGCCGAAGCGATGCCTACATTAAACAACATAGGACAAACAACTACATTGTTTTTCTTTAATCATGTTATTGCATGGTTTGGGGTCCCGCAGGCTATAGTTACATATCATGGGAAGCATTTTCGCAACCACATGATGACTGAATTAACTGCCAAGTTAGGATTGTCACATAATAATTCTACTCATTATTCACAATCAAATGGAAAAGTTGAGGCTATCAACAATATTCTTAAACGTATACTTCAACAAATGATAGGAGTTCGTAAAAGAAACTGGCATTTAATCTTGTACTCGGCCTTATGGGCGTACCAAACCTCGGTGAGAAATGCAACCGTATTTACTCCCTTTAAATTGGTGTATGGTATGGAAGCTACCTTTCCAATCCAATGTGAAACACCGTCATTAAAACTCGCAATCGACTTGTTACCTGACACCTCAGAAGAAGAATCACATCTTTCTAAACTCATCCATCTTGATGAAATGTGTCGTGAAGCCCAATTGGCTAACGAAGTACATAAGAGACGTGTAAAGGCACAATACGACAAAAATTTCCAGCCTCACATTTTCTTAGAGGGTGACTTGGTCCTACTTTATGATCAAGAAGCTGATGTAAGAGGTACAGGAAAATTTGAGCCAATATGGCATGGCCCCTATATTGTCAAAAGAGTTCTTTCTAAGGGTGCTTATGAGTTAGTTGATTACGATGGGATTCTGTTGGCGCAACCCATAAATGGGTTGTATCTGAAACATTACTATGCTTAATCATGAGCGTAGTATTTTTTGTATTATATTGTATATATATGTTGTTTATTTGCATTCACTGTCTTAGTTTGTTTTTATATTTTTCTTGGTGTTAGTAATCCACTTTACTTTTCATCACAGATGTTTGAATCTTCAGAACCATTTTTTGGATATGTTGATGGTGCTAGTCGTAGTATGCAAAATATATCCTCTGCAACGTGGGCCATTTTCGCTCCGAACGGCGAGTTAGTGATTTTTCAAGGGATTTGTATCGGTATATCAACAAACATTATTGTTGAGTATAGCGTGTTGATCGAACTTCTCTCTGATGCCATTTCATTTGGTATTAACTGCATCATCATAAGGTTAGACTCACAAATTGTGGTATTACAACTTACTAGTGTTATATTGTTAGAAATCCAACATTGCATAGATTGTTCCTAAGAGTTCAACTTTTGGAAAGACACTTTGATTTTATTCAATATCAACACATTTCTAGAAATTTGAACACATTGACTGATTCTTTAGCTAATCAAGTTTTAGACAGACATTTGCAACACATGTAAAGAAAACATTCACATCATTGAATAGGATTGCACAATAAACATAAGAAAAACACTGAAATCAAATAGATATATAGTTATAGGTTTTTACAAAATTTCTGCCCAAGACACATTGGTCATCTGACCTCAATTATTCAAAATGTCAAAAAGTAAACTAGTGGTGCTTGTGGTAACATGCTATAGATCTAGCTATCCTACATAGTAACTGCATCCAATGGTTAGGAACACCTATAGTGTGACGCTGCAGTCGCATGGGTAACTCTTCGATCTGGAAATCTGGAATCCCGAAGGTCAACCCCTCTATGTGTTGTCGAAGCTCAATCAGATTCTTAGCCATATCAAGATCCTGAAGGACTACTCTCCCGACAACCCTCTTTGCTGGTTCATCTGCTACACGCTCCAGTTCCTCCACCGATTGAACTCGACCAACATCTGCATTACATAAAACATTTAGTTTAGTCTTGGGAAAACATCAAAAATAAAAAAACATTGTATAAACCTTAGGAAAATCAAAAACATGGTCAAAATATTCTTACCCATTGCACCCCACTGAGCACCTTCTAGTAAAGCTAAATCTGGATCTCCTCGGAAATCAAACCCTACATATGCATACTCATCAATGGCAAAAATCTGTCGCTGGAACCAGGTGAAGAACACAGTCGATAACACAATGGTCGATTGGCCTCCATGTCTACCCATTAGTTCTACCCATCTCTACATCTGTGGATGTCTAGGATTAGACAGATCCAGTGTCACATTTTGTGGCTGCATCAGTGGAATCCATTCTAAGGAAAACGATATGAGGATCGAACCATAACTGAAGTTCTTCTTCATTCCTCCCTTTTCTTTGTTTAGTTGTTCTTTTATTTGAGAAAGTACAGCTTCATACCAGTTGAATATTGTTGGCTCCATACACTCTAGCGTGTACTGCATATACTATCTATTCGCTACATGTAGTGTAACGGTGCCAACAAGTTTTGCAATCGTGAAAAGGATAGTTCTCAAAGGCAAATCTCTAACATCCCATATTTTTATCTTTCCATATTTGCTTGGCTCTGCCCCTACATAACAATGTTGCAAAGCATAATCTCTCACAGTCTCTCCTCCAACAATAGACCCTGAGAGAAAAATAGGCAAGCCTCTCCTTTACAAACCTGTAAGAAAGTATACATCCTCTACTGTTATGGGAACCACTTGGTTATTAATATGAAATTCCTCGATAGCTGGATCCCATGCTCGAACTAAGAACTCCAAGAGTTCTATTTTTTTCCTCATCCCTGACAACCGGAAGTACTTTAACAGTCCATAGTCTCTTAGGGCTCTTATTGTGCCCGGATCATTTAGGGCAATCATATCCCGTTCTTCATGCTCTCTTTCCCTCCATTTAATTTTAATTGTAATCCAATGAAAACCTGAAATACAACCATAAGAACCATTAGATTCCATTCAATGCAAAAAAATTGGGCAAATTTTGGGCATAATGAAAAAAAAAAAATGAAGATTGTGCCCAACACAACCTAGAACAAGAGACAGTGCATTGTAAATGCAGGTAGCCTTCATCTTAGCTGCTATGCAATGCACTTTTCTATGTCCAAGGGTGTGTTTCCCTCTTTGGAAGAAGAATTTACCCTAGGGGCCCCAAAACCCTAAAAATTTGCAATGAATGGAAATTAAATGATTACTGAAGGAAAGAGAGGGTTCATGACACTAACCTAGATCAAACAGCAATGAAATCCATCCACAGAAACGATCGCAATCAACAACTGAAGTTTGAGGGAAAAAACAGGTTCATAGCTCCAAAATGAAAATGGTAACTATGGAATAGTAAAAATGAATAGTAAAACTCTTTTTAATAGTCATTTAATTGTTTGAAAATCATATTTATTGCCATTACTATGGTTTTATTATGTTTTTTATCATGAAACGGGTATTTTTAATCCATTTGATGTTGTTCTTAACAGGTCTTACAACTGATGAACAGATTAGTCGTGCAGATTTATTTTAAGAATGATTTGACCACAAAGCATACTTTTTCTCCTTATTTTTCGAGCTTTGTTAAAAACGAAAAATGATTTGAAGCACACTTTTATCTCATTTTCGAGCTTCGATAACAGTGAAAAATGAATCCTGGAGTCTTCTTTCAGCTCTTTTCAGACTTCGATAATGTGAAATATTTCTAAGCACTTGTCTTTTCGAGCTCGTAAAATTAAATGAATCGATATCCACTCAGTATAAGTTTAACACGTTTTCGAACTGAGATAGATTATTTACAAAAAATGAATACCTTGGTCAAACATGGCTAAATATGTTCTCTCAGATATTATTTTACACTTTTTCGGATCTTAGCGAAAACTTTACGAAAAAGTACTTATCGATTTTTATTTTGTCCTCTTTTTCAAACTCTCTAAATATAAAAAAGGACCAACCTATCACTGTCGTTAAGCTCATTAAAACATAAAATAGTGACGGGCTTGTCAATCATGGCAATAATCGAGTTTCATTCATCACTAGACTCGTTAAATTATTAAATAGTGATACATTATTCGCCCAAAGGGTTGAATTATAGATCAAGAAAATGTTTTCCTCCTCAAGCTTGTTAAAAAATAAAGAGGTACTGGTCGACAAATGACTGGGGGAAATTTGGGAAAGTGGACAGAACTTTTTACGGTAGTAGGTCACTCATGAACATGACACTTCACTCCATCACTGTGATTGTTTGGGTTGGGTAATATTCTTAACGGTTCATTCATACCTATGGTTCATCATACCTTCACTTCGGTTTTGGGTCAATGCTACCAACTCATCTCAGTGTCATCGATATGTTCAAGAGAATTCATCCAGTGAATACTCATCCTTCTATAATACTCATAAACTTCATTCTCATGAAAATCATCCCTAAACATTGCTATATAAAGTCATACCTTTGTCTCAAAAATCAATAACTCTCGTTTTGCAATAAGGTGGCTTCATGTCGACGAAAAATCATTATCCAAGAAGTTCACTTAGAAACATTATATTCCAGTACCATGAGGCTTGTTACAACATCGACAAGATCCTCGCTTCTGTACTTTTGACTGAAATATTTTGCTTGGCATTCGACATCAAATCATCTATTCATGCCTTACAAAATTTATTGTAGTACCTTGAGGGCCATTGACATCAATGATGGTTCTCTCGCATTTGTTAATAGCTCACATCATTGGCTGGTAATCAAACAATGTCTTTCCATGTTCAACTACAAATCATATATTCACATGGCTAGACTTGTACCCAAATGATCAAGTGAATGAGATAAGAAGACCCTGGATCTAGTTTCAGCCATCCAGGCTGCGATTTTAGGATTGTTGTACACATCATTTGTACGGTGACCTTACATACAGATCGTCATCCGAACATGGGCCTACATCTATAGGCATGTCTGTATTGGGCAACATTCCAATGTAGATGACTTTCTGAATTATGTACATGTTATTAGAAAGTTTATGTGTTGAGCATGGGAATGCCTTCCCTCAGAAATTATGATCAAAAGGATTTATCATGATGTAATGTATTGTAAGATTGATACAGGTTGCCACTCCGCTTCATCTCTAGCCCATCACAGTGTAAATCATCTCAATCAAAATATTGTTATTATTATTATGACTTTATGCTTTAGGGGGAAATTGTTATAGGTCAATTTGGGCACCATTCCTAATGACCTAGTTAACTGGACATCATCTCCAGAACCAATGAATAGGGTCTATCATTCCCTATCATTTTAGTTGCTACATGCCCTAAGACAAAGAACAAGACAAATCATCCATGATTTTCATTTTCAAAGGTTTCCAAGATTTGAAGTTTATAATATATCATATGATAGCTCACCAAAGTTGCCTCTAAAGGGACTAAGTGTGTTTCATATGCAAGTAACCCCACTCAAGGGTGCTCTGCAAAGAACTTCCCGACACTCATGGGTGCATTGGTCACATTGGGAGAGAAATTCTCAATGTTCCAGAATCTCCACTTGGCCAGTGCCTTCTAGAAGAGTTCACATGTGTCAAAATTTGAATCCATGTGTCCATTTGATATCTCTGAGACTGGGAACATGTCTTTTATTACAAATTGGCTGATTGTAAAACTACCTTCAAACTCTTCCTTTATAAATTGAGCACAAATCTTAGTGCTTCGATAAGGAAGAATTTGAGTAGAGAAATGCCGGTGGAATTTCAATTGAGGAAATGATTTGAGTGACATGCCGTTAGAGAGATGGTGCTGATGAGGTTAGATGTTGTCGGAGATGCGACACTAAATCAATCGGTTGTAACCTCCCCTTCTATCCATTAATAAAGATTGCTGCTTACTTTCCCACATATGAATCTGTATAAGCTTCTTCCTTTCATATTATGAATTCTTATTTGATGCATATGGTTCATGTTTTATTGATTTAATTGAATAACTAGAATAAAAATTTGTATTATTGCTATATTTTGTTGTTTAGTGTTGAGATTGCAACAAGATGATGAGCTTAGTGAAAAGAGTCGCCTTCACTAAGTGGGCCCGCAGGCTATTTTTGGCGCAAAGTCTATTTTTAGACTATGTCTATTTTTAGACATGTCGATCATATTCTATGAGTTGCAGGATGCTATTTGTGGATGGCTGGTCAAGTTGGAAAAATAGATGGACTTCTATTTTTAGACATATTGGGTGGAATCTATTTTTAGATTGCCAGTCTAAAAATAGATATGTCGAATATTATTAGCTCTTAATAATATTTGGACTATAAACATTATCTTATTCTCTTGGAGCACTTCAGTTAAGTGCACAGATGTGGCACAGGAGCTGACAGAAGGAATTACACTATTCCCGAGGGTTAAGTGGAGCTATTGCATGGAGACTTCAGTTAGAACTCATGTGACAGAGTTTGGTGGAGTTATTGAGGTAGTTGGTGGAGTTGTGTTCAGTTTAACTTAGTTAAACATAGTTGATCTAGTTGTATCTAGTCTAACTGATTGATACACTAGTGAGAGTGGTGTGAATTAATTATTAATTAATTCACTAATTATTAACTCATTAATCAACTGAAGAATACATCAGTTAACTACAGTGCATGGACAGTTTCAATGGAGACCAGTGGAGAGGTAGGTGAAAGAGCAGTGTGACTATCAATTGTGACTATACTGGTGCATGAGTTTGCACCACACATTGATGGATATGCCAATGAGGATTGCGCAGTGCAAGCTAGGTGGATTCAAACTCATTCAGAACCCATATTCAGCAGGGATTACGCAGTAGAGGTAGGCTAGCAGGTGGCAGAGATCGGTGCATGGGATTTGCTAGATCGGACCTTATTAGTGTGTAGCAATTAGAGATTGTACTGAGAGCTTGTGAGGAGCTTTGTATGATGATTGTTACATGATCTCTATGAAATATTTATACAGATAGTTGGGGGTTTTCAGCTTTAAGCTTTCCCATAAATCATTATGTTAATGTGTGTGAATTTTTATGGTTTTAATGTGTGCATGCAATTGATTTAATTTTTGCATATGATGATCAATGGTAGAAGAGATTCTGTATTGTGCATGAAGTTAAAATAGTGTGTGATCAGGAGAATCTTGGATGTATAACATATCAGTTATATAATTTCTACATTTTAGCGTTCATATTTGCAAGAAATATTTTGGAGATCTAGCTCAGATTTGAACCTACAGCAAGAGCGACATAAGGAGAATAGGAAGCGCTTGGACTCCAAGTAAGTTCTTTGATCTATTCTGTGTGTCTATTTACTATTAGGAAAAGTAGTTGCAAATTATTTAACCTGTTGTTCTAGATGAGCACTACATCTAGGGAAGAATTTTTTATCTGTAATCCATAATTCTGCATAATAGTAAGCCGTATTTCGTAAAGGAAAGCCAGTGAAATTTGTTATCGTATGTTGGGAAAAATACTGAGAGGGGGGGGGGTGAATCAGTATTTAGAGCTTACTCAAAATTTTTGCTTTTTCCTTACTAAATTCCGTACACGACTTTAATGAACCCAACTCATGTATACACGCTGATATCATTAAGAAAACTTATGTATTACCAGAGATCTAATTATGCATATAATTCTTCACTTAGATCAGTGCATCATGCATTCATCAGATGTTTAGTAAGCAGTAAGCATGTGCAGTAAGAACAGAATAAATCATCACACATAAGCAACACACATGAACACTAGGATTTAAGGTGGAAACCCAATTCGGGAGAAAACCACCACTTTTGTCGTCTTTGTCTTCAATATTTATTATAAAGAAAATGGCTTACAATCATGTACTGGCGCAGACTCATACCAGCACGCAGGCACCCACCTGCAGAAGGTTGCAACCTTCTCTCATTCTCCAGCTACTACTGGAAGGGAGCTTCAACCCCCTGATCTCATTTACCAGCCACTCCTGGAAGGAAGCTACTACCCCCTGATCTCGTTTACCAGCTACCACTAGAAGGGAGCTACTACCCCCTGATCTCATTTACCA
The DNA here is from genome assembly GCA_034641835.2 of Pinus albicaulis. Classification (NCBI taxonomy): domain Eukaryota; kingdom Viridiplantae; phylum Streptophyta; class Pinopsida; order Pinales; family Pinaceae; genus Pinus; species Pinus albicaulis. The sequence goes on along the minus strand of CM076583.1, from coordinate 461,114,819 downwards.
GCTACCACTAGAAGGGAGCTACAACCCCCTCACTGAAGGCTTCGACCCTCAGCACCACCATGGACCATGTTTCATCAATTTTCATACTGGATCCAACAGCTTCCACACAACACACCTTGTAGGCCTCTTTTCATCAGATTTTCAGACTAGACCCACTCCATACATTTAAGCTCATACATCAAACTGAAACTTATAACCCATTCAATTCATTCATTGAATCATCAACCAATCAACCAACCAACCACTGATCTTTAATTATAATCAACTAGCAGCATAATCAGTATTCAAACAACTCAGATCTGTATGAAGACATCATTGATAGATAACATTAATACAGCAAAACAGATCAGATATTTCCTTTAGCATACTTCAGCAAAACCCTAGATTCCATACGCGCTTTTACTTCACTGAACCCGCGTATATACGCGCTTTCACAGAGACAAACCTGCGTATATATCTGCAAACATTTCAGGACTGACCTTAGATTCCATACGCACTTTTGTTGAAACCAACCCGTGTATATACGCGCTTTCGCTATGACGAACCTGCGTATAGATCTGCAAACATTGCATGGATGCGCAACTCTTCAGAACAGATAAACAACTCAGATCTTACCCTTCACTTCAGAAAACATTCGCCACATCTCAGATCTAAACATTCCATAAACAGATCTAGAAGATATATAGCTATTTCAGGTCTAGAGATCCTGATCCATCATTTTATTCATAGGTGCATTATTAATTCAGATCTCTCAATAAACTATAACCCATTCCATGCAGATATACTTCAGAATGAAGTATCCATTCAATACCCAGACACATGCACACCTAGCACTATGATCTTCTTCTCCTTATATAGATTTAGCTTTTACCAATACCATGAGTCAAAACCACTCAACTACTAATGGTAATCCTGGACGGAATCAAATATATAATACAGTGCTCAATACTGTGGGCTAATACCATGGTAAAGCCTCCTAGTATTATAAATTTGGAGCACAAACAGGCATACGCAACTTGGGACGTACGTATCCGCGTGCATACGCAACTTGGCCTTTACAAACCCGCGTATACATTGTGACAGATTTAAAAATAACATTTCTCTGGCACATACTGGAATTCTTTTCTCTGTCACATATGAACTAAACTGTAGATACATCATTCTTACATTGTTAACACATAGGTTGCTTATTATAGGTAACTCATCAAGTAGGTTTCCATCAAGGAAAACTTCATCAAGTAGGTTGCCATTAAGGACAACACATTACATCATATTGCCAACATCGTAAGTTGTATTTTTTCTTCCTTTCAGTTGGGTATATAATTAGGTTTTTTCCATTCAGTTTTCTATGTAAGTTTAGAGTCGGAGAGGAAGAGTCATAAGGGTTTTTTTAATCAGTTTAGGAAGCTATTTTTCCATTGGATTTTGTTGCAAAATGGCTATCTTCCAGGAGAGACAAGGAAGGCGTTGCATAATATACTTTCTCAATTTAATTTTCTGGTTGGGGTGGCTAACTCATTTTGTTTTTGGACAACTTGATGTAAGTGAAACCGTCACAGGTTCGGTTAATTTTCCTGATTTAGGAGTTACTTGTATAAGCAATTTAGTTGTTTTCTTTACAAGTTTTTAAAGAGGTGGGCTTGATTTTGAGATTGCGGCCAGAGATGTGATGGCCATCCTAATGGTTCCTAAATTGAAGAAAACATTTATATAAATAAATATAAATGTAATGGAGCCAATGTAATGTAAATTGTTGCTCAATGAGTGGATTTATGAATACGTTATCTAATGGCATTTGTTTTTTATTATCTTCACAGTTGTGTTAATCTGACCATATATATAAAAGGAACTTAACCTATTAGATTTATGAATATGTTATCTAATGGCATTCGTTTTTTATCATCTTCACAGTTGTGTTAATCTAACCATATATAAAATTAACTTAATCTATTATATAAAAGATTTTTTTTCTGTGTATGGATTTGAGAAAATGTATATACTATAACCCATTTTGAATTTGAACAGGTAAATTTTTATCAAGAAACTCATATTATTAACCATTAATCTCACTCAAACTATATATTTTCCTTTAACATTAAATTTGTGTAAGTGTGTGGCTCTTATGTTAACTATTTTCTAGCAACGAGTATGACATCGAGAAGTGTCACTACCTCAAATTTGTAGTTTTCTTTGATCATAGGGCTGGTTAAATGGGATGTCACTACCCAATTTGTTAGTTCAAATATTCGTAGTGACTCTTGAACTAAAAGTATCATATAAATGTCATAGCTTTAACGCAATGTTGCTCACATGGCCATTAAGCAGGTGATCCTTCTAATTACCTGATGATGGCCACACATCTGAGGTTTTAACGACACATTTAAGACATCAGATTCTTCTATTTACCCTGTGAGGCCGATGCATCCGAGGATTTAACGACACATTTAAGACTGTTGTTACAAACATATGATCCTCCTACGATGTAACATAAATCTTATTACATTTAATTTTTCTCTTGCATTCCATGTGACAGATACTTTATTACATTTATTATCTCAAAACAGAATTTTTTAAAGAGGAAGAAACAAGCATGGGAGGAGTTCAGTCTCGCAGAAATGAAATGAGGAAGAATGTTCTGAAGCGTGGATGAATTGGTGCCAGTATAGCAACTGATGTGGAAATTCTGTGAAATTGCAATATATAAATGTTCTCTTCTCAAAGGTTGTATCTTTTATTTCTCTTTCAAATTACTATTCGCTAGAGCTCTTAGAAGCAGTCGGGAGGTACCGAAGGGAGGGATGGGTCAGATAGCCAAGTATTCAAGGGAATAACCTAAATAGCAATATCTGTAATTAGCCTATCGAAGAAGATTTATGTTGATGAGACATAGAAATCTACAGTCATAAATCATAAGGACTATTTTTATTTCAACTTTAATGACTAATTTTATTTTTTTTCCTTGCTAAAAACACAGGTTATGATGACGCATACCTGGAAATTCGGAGACGACAATATGACGAGGCCGCAACGAGAAGATGAGATGGGAGATTGCCGAAGACATCGTGGAGGACACGGATCAAATTCCCTACAAACAAAAAAACATAGCAATAAAATTAAAATCAACAAAAAAAAAATCAACAGAAAAAATTCACAAAAAAAATAGAGCAAATCAACAAACAAAAAATCAACTCTCTCACCTTGTCGTCGCGGCGCAACACCAAGCCCCTACAAGAGATAACACAAATATGACACAGCAAACAGACAGACATATGACACACGAAGACAAACAAATGACACACAGAGACAATGGTAATAAGATCGAAACCTGTAAAGGTTTGTGGGCTGGTATATTTATAAGCAAAAGTTCGACCGAATTATTTTAAAAGTTCGGCCGAATTATTTTATTATTTCAGTCGAAATTTGATTGTCATTTTTCCCATATCCGGCCAAAAAATTGTTTGCCCATGTCGTCAATACGCCGTCAAAGTAAACGACATAATTAGTTCGGTCGAGCTAATTTTGAAACTTCAGCTGATTGGGAAAATAAATTTTCCACCCTCAATTCTCACAAAAGTGTAACCCACCTTCGCATTTTACCCTTTACTTAGTTGTCTTTTTTTAATTTTGTTTTACTTCTGTACATATTTTGGTTTATTTTTAGTTTTAATAACTTTTTATGGCTACATTGTGATTAATGTTTAATTGCCAAAAGAAAACCTTATTCATTAATAACTTACTTATACACTTTACATAATGAATTAAGGTTTCAATTTTTACAATATAAATACATAAACAACAATTAAATAATAAAATAAAGAAACCATTAATATCTGTAATGTGCCTTCATATATTTGGTTAATCATTAAGTATTTAAATATTTTATTATACATATGAGGAGGTATAATGTTTTTAATTGTTTTTGCATAAAGGATATTGTAGTCAATTTTCTTTAATTTATAAACTAAATGCAGTTGATGCTTTACACTACTCTAAGGTAAAAACCTTAGAGCATTGATTAGTTTGACGCTTGTGTAAATAATTTGGTGTTTAGGGTTAGCGTAGTTAGTCTTTTATTTTTCTTTCATCTGTCAAGGTTGTCATCCATAAGATTCTTCATATTCAGTTACGAACCCTTTGAAAAGCAAGAGCTTTGAGTTGCATCCCTCTTGGCATGGATTCAACCCATACTTGTGCGGCTATAAACCCTAGGATATCGTTCTCATTACTTATCATCAACCATTGAGAAGTTCGAGATGTTGTTGTAGTGTAGGAGTGACACTTTTCATTTCTAAACATCAACATATTTATAGTGATTAAATTCGCTCTCCTTAGTTTTTCCTTCATAAATCATGTGAAACTCATTCTAAGTCTTGTTCAAATGCCTACCTTGGCATATTTTCCCCATCTTTGTCATCCTTCCTTCAGAGTCTTCCTAAGACCATGTTAACGAATTCCTTGATTTCAAAACATCAATACTCCTCACCACTAAAACTTGCTACCTTTGCACAAGCATAGCCATGCTTTGAAATGAAGCCCCTTAATTCTTTGCATCTAGCATGGTAGGCTAATCTACATAATGGGTGCTTATTTTTTCATTGGTTTTGTAGGAGATTTCAACCCGACTTCTACCACTTTGGGAGATAACCAAGGAGTGAAGCCCTTAGATGTAAGAAGTATTGTATGCTACAAATTGGATAGAAAAGTTCCACATATCAACAGAATGAATAAATTCCATCAATCAAAATTCAATGGGAAGCCAAACCAAGTGAATAAGTGAGCGAATAATTTGAAGAGTTGTTGAATGCAAAGAATTTTCCCTCCGATGTATTTATTGATGTACCTTCTAGAGATATTCCACATATTCCACTAAGAAACAAATTTCCCTAAACTCACATTAGTTTCACTTAAGAAGGATTTAGTAGTGCTCTCTCAAGAGCAACAAAATGCCACATAGTCATGGAAACTTAGGTATCCAAAAGAAACAAAATGATTGCACAACACTATGAATTATAGGTGGCATACATCTAGAACATCGTGATGTTCTCAACTAGATATTGAATGAGATTGTAATAGATTAGTGAAAATGTGAATATGGGTAACAATTTTCGTTGCTTTTTGACATATTCGTTTTGTAGGTGTTCGTTAACATTTTCATAGTTAGAAATCATTTTTTCCTATTTTTTTTAAGACAGAAAATTATAATATTACACTCAATGCATACTATTTTTTCATAAATTTTTATATTAGTATTAGTTCTCCCAACACTTATTAACCATAAAACCCTAATTCCAAAAAGTGTATCATCCTCATTCTTGATAGCTTCAAAAAAAATCCCCTAATTATATTTGTAAATCAGAGGAAGGTTAAAAGTTGTAACTAGCCTGAAAGAAGTTCAACAATCACAAGGGGAAATTACTAATTGAATCTATAATTGTTGTAAAACTCTCAGTAAGAAGGGTTGCAATTTTTAAAAAAATTTGGATATAACTTTTAGACTAGAGTTTGGAAGTTGGTGACTCTATATTTCTTTGGCCAAATAATATAAAGAACCCTTGAAGGCAATTTCTTAAGTTCCAGTTCACATGCTTGGTGTATGTGTTTCTAACTACTCTTAAGTAATTCATTAATGTATTCATCTACGAGATATAATATTGTTAATTCTTAGACTAGTTTGTGAATTGGTTTGTAATTTCTCACTTGTAGTTTCAATTTTGTTGTTTTATATATTGAGAAATTATTATTTTAGGATTTATATATTATGTATTGTGCTCTAATAATTTAAGCATTCAGTTTTGTTCAGGATACAAACTAATTGTTTCCTTGATTTTACATCGATGTTGTTTTTTTTCTCATTGCTTCCATTTTCTTATCTATCTTTCCCTTTACAAAGGTTAGAATGTATGCATCCCTGCATTTAAAATAGTTTTTTAGCTCAATAGGTGCACCTCACCACTATGACAATCACACGCATCTCACAACACTCACACACAACCAAGAATCGTTATCGAGCAAGAATTTGGATGGGTCATCCAAATTCTCTAGCCTGATAATAGTTTGGTACATGAATATGTGTAAGGAGAGTTGTATGTCTCCAATGTTGAATTATTGTCGCAACATATGGACACCACCTCTTTGAGTCTTTTCATCTCCTCACCCTTAGTTTAACCAATTTTTTTCAAGCAATGAGGTGATGAGTGGAAAAATTCCAAAAACATCTTGCTCTAGAAGACTGATTACCACATAGGGGGAGATGCTTGCATGCACACCACATGGTGTGACTCAACTAAAAACCCATCATTGATAGGCTTTGAATGGTTGAAAGCCACTTTAGTTAGTAATCCAAACAAAAATGTATTACAACATGGTTTAATTAGAACCCAATAAGTCAGTGTTTCAATATGTATTGCATTATATACATGTCCTTACAGATTATATATATTGTACTATATGCATGTCCTTGTAAATTATGTGTATTGTATTACATCCTTGTCTTTATAGATTATTTATCTTATCAAAGAGCATATCATTATATTTATAAAAACATAAAATAAAATAAAAAATAAAACAATGTATTGTTCTATTTATGAAAAATAGAAATCATAAATGAATTATAAATATGCTTGCACTTTAAGGTATATATATATAAAAGCTATGGGTATTAAAATAATTTATTGTGTTTGGTTACCTTCTTCGATTATACACCAAGAAAGTAAAGTTCAAAATTATTTGCCTCACCTATCATTTGTCTTGTGTTTATTGTCACACGCATCTCACAACACTCACACACAACCAAGAATCGTTATCGAGCAAGAATTTGGATGGGTCATCCAAATTCTCTAGCCTGATAATAGTTTGGTACATGAATATGTGTAAGGAGAGTTGTATGTCTCCAATGTTGAATTATTGTCGCAACATATGGACACCACCTCTTTGAGTCTTTTCATCTCCTCACCCTTAGTTTAACCAATTTTTTTCAAGCAATGAGGTGATGAGTGGAAAAATTCCAAAAACATCTTGCTCTAGAAGACTGATTACCACATAGGGGGAGATGCTTGCATGCACACCACATGGTGTGACTCAACTAAAAACCCATCATTGATAGGCTTTGAATGGTTGAAAGCCACTTTAGTTAGTAATCCAAACAAAAATGTATTACAACATGGTTTAATTAGAACCCAATAAGTCAGTGTTTCAATATGTATTGCATTATATACATGTCCTTACAGATTATATATATTGTACTATATGCATGTCCTTGTAAATTATGTGTATTGTATTACATCCTTGTCTTTATAGATTATTTATCTTATCAAAGAGCATATCATTATATTTATAAAAACATAAAATAAAATAAAAAATAAAACAATGTATTGTTCTATTTATGAAAAATAGAAATCATAAATGAATTATAAATATGCTTGCACTTTAAGGTATATATATATAAAAGCTATGGGTATTAAAATAATTTATTGTGTTTGGTTACCTTCTTCGATTATACACCAAGAAAGTAAAGTTCAAAATTATTTGCCTCACCTATCATTTGTCTTGTGTTTATTGTCCTTCGAGTGCACAGCGAGGCTAGCTCAGGAGGAAGGCTTACTATATTTTAGATGAATCAATGATTCCATCAAGCTTTCTCTTATTCAAATTACTAGTAATTCAAAAATTGTGAATCGTCAAAGGATAAATATGGGAGGATTTGATCAAGAATTGCACAATGATAGATTAGGACAACAGGTTGGTTATAATAAGACAAACTTTGTTGGAATAGAAATACAATTGAACAAGTATTAAGAAAGATGTTGGCAATTTTGTGGAGCAATGTAGAATATGATAAATAGTCAAAGCATAAAGTCGAAAAAGAGAATCCTTCCAAAGATATTGTAATGGATTCTATAGTTGGATTGTCAACAACACAACTTGGATATGTTCTATTTGTTGAACTATTGTGGGCTTTTGGAAAATGAAATAGTTTTTTTCCTTGTAGGAATATTATTGAAATGAATATTGTGTGACCCTATTCTTCAAAGAGACCATATGTATTCATGGATCTTTTTAAACAATTTCATCCAACAATGACACCTAATTTGAGTCATATGTGGAGGATGTTATGGAAGAAAATAGGATTAAATATGTACAACTTAATGGGCTTAATAGTTAAGAACATGTGTTTCCACCAAGGAAATCACATGTTCAAATCTAGAGGAGGGCAAAACATGTGCACCTTTACATATTTTAGCAATCAAAACACCTCCATAGATTTTGACGATCAAACGTGTCCCACAAACATAAAGCCTCATACATCAATTTAGTTTTTCAACTCAACTCCAACTTTAAAATTAAAATTGAATTTGGGAATGTAAAGAATACCTAAAACCTCATAAAATATCTTACGACATAATTATATTAGAATCTAATAAATTAATGAATCTACTATTCAATATATATTGTATCATATACATATCTTTGTAGATTATATGTATTATATATTTATTGTATTACATATTTTTTTACATATTTAAAAAAAAAATAGAAACAATGAAACAATTATAAATATGTCCATCTTTTCTTTCTCTCACACATATTTACACATATTTAAAAAACCATGGATATTAAAATAATTTATTGTTTGTGTTGTGCAAACACTACGGGTATTAAAATAATTGTTCAGTTAGCTTTTTCGATCATACACCAAAAAATTAACATTCAAAAATATTTTCCTCGAGTATTATTTGTCCCGTTGTATTTTTGGTCCTTCCAATGCACGGAAAGGACATTGGAAAGGCTACCTCAAGAGGAAGGCTTACCAGATTTTAGATGAACCGATGATCATAAAGCTTTCTCTTATTCAAAATGTTAGTAATTTAAAAACTGTGAATCTTTGGAAAAGAAATTTGGAAATTCAAAAATGTTAATAATTTAAAAACTGTGAATTTTGGAAAAGAAATTTAGATATTAATCGAAATTTGGAAATTCAAAAATGTCAATAATTTAAAAACTGTGAATTTTGGAAATGAATTTTGGAAAAGAACTTTGGATATTAATCATAGATATCAAAAATAGCATATCAAGAAACAAGTGGTATTCCGAAAGTTAGAAACTGGGCCTGCATTTGAAACAAACGCATAATAAAGGGGGCATTCCGAGAATCGAACTCGGGACCTCTCGCACCCAAAGCAAGAATCATACCACTAGACCAAATGCCCAGACAAAAACTGAAGTATATGTTAGTAAATAAAGACGAAAACAGACGCCGCATATTATGCCCTAGTAAAATTAAGAATTTCATAAAAATTAAAAATTAAAAATTTCTCAAACACATTAAAAATTTAAAAACAAAACACACAAAAATTATTAATGTCAGAAGTGGGATTTGAACCCACGCCCTCTTTCGAAGACCAGAACTTGAGTCTGGCGCCTTAGACCACTCGGCCATCCTGACGCAATTAAAATTATTTTCGTGCCATATTAATAACTTCTTTAATATCGGAATCTTAAATTGTAGATCCACTCCGCCATCTCAACAGGTACATCAGATATGCAAGCAGAATTATATCAAATTATTTTATTTGAGTAAATAAAGTATTATAAATAGGTTCACCAACATACAATAAGTTGTTTACTTGTTCATTTAGCCTAAAGATGGCACCGATGCGTTTTGTTTTAATTGAAAAATTCTCAAAGCAAGTGCATTGAGAAGTGTGATAAGAGGGAAAATAATATTTTATGGTTGCATTTTTTTTTTAATCTATAAAAAATGAGGGTTTAATTTTTTTATACAATAAAAAAATTTATTATAATTTAGTTGTTAAATTAGTAGGAGGATAGTTATTCGTGTGAATGCATGCTTTTTCATCATTGTTATTCAAGAAAAATCACGTCACTTGTTAATGGTCCGTTAAGGGGCACGATTTCGCTTTTGTCAAATGCCTATGGATCTTGAGCCATTAACCTGTTTCCTTACTACCTTTTACCCCCAAAAGAAATTTAATAAAATACTAAAAACCTATTTATTTATTCTAATTGATTTTATTTAATTTTGTTAGTAATTAGTAATTGAATTATTCATGGTCATCACCAATTAAACTAACTACTTGTTATCTATTTATTTTATTTTTAATAAAAAAAAAATATTTAAATATAAATGAATAATAATACTTAATCCTAAATGTGTTTTAATATAATGTTGGAGTTAATGCTTACATCCTATATTTGAGATGTTGGTTTGTGATGGTTGAGAAATTCTCATAATCTCTTTTTCTAACTTAGGAATAAGTTAAATGTGAGAAACTCTATATATTAGAGTAATCTGAATGTAAATTGTGTGTGTGTTGACGCATACACCTTTATGTGAAATATATGAGTGCTTTCAATCATTTTTAACATGGTATCAGAGCCCATAAGGGCCTAGGCCTCCCTCATTGGAATGCTGAGAGAAATAGTAATATATATATTTTAAATATGTTGTGTAGATGTGACAGAATTGATTATTTTTCATGGTGTCTTGTACACTAGCAGTGGAGTGATTATGATCGTTTGGGTTTGAAGCTGCATCAGCTTTTGTGAGCTCTGCATGGAGGAAATACAGTGGATTGACGTAGCGGAAGAAATAATAAGCAAAGGTGTGATAATCATCATGAATATGCAAATTCATCACACGCTATTGGAAGGGGCGACAACATGACCAAGTGCGGCACCGTGGTGGCCATTACTTACATGATCTGTGTAATATCACATGACCTATGTAGTATTGTTATCAAAGGAAGAAACATGAACTGATTTGTCAACGTGATCCACTGTGGAGGAGATACAGTATATTACGAGTAAGCGTAATGCTAGCGATGTAAGTGAATCTGCATCCCTTCTACAATACTCATGGGTTAATGAATTTCATGAGACCATGATTGTGTCTACTGATAGCACTGGCATTTTGTGCCACCGTACATGTCGGTGACAATTGATTGGATTTTCCAAGTACAAGGGGCCCATGGTGTAGAAAATTTATCTCATAGTTATGCCATGTTCACTTCAACTAACTATGTTGCCTTCAACCCTATCGTAATTGTGATGGCATGATTCATATTGTGATACATCAGTAACTACTCTAGAAAGTTATTGGGTATATATGCATTGGAAAATCATTTTCCAATGATGCAATTAATTTAGACAAATTATAAGTGCAACACAAGGTGGCCAACTTCTTCAAAAAATTAGTACATTGTTCAATATGATTGAAGGTTGTTAGAGGATTTATGTGTGGTGATATATATAGTTATTGTTTATTTTGTTTGATGAGTAATTTAATATGATGATGAATTCAATGAAGAATTTTATCCTCTTAAACTCTTTTAGAACATCTACAGTTCAAGCTCAACATGGATGGTTGTCCAGATAGTATGGCAGTTGCGGATTTAGGGAAAGATCCCTCATCCATTGAAGATGTGGAGTGGTCTTCTAATGAGATTATGCGACAGCTTGGGACATTGTGCAGTAATTGACTTTGAGATGTCCTTGATTCAGGAGTTCAGGTGTCAACTTGGGAATTCAACTTGCCGACTACACCTTTACGAGGGTTATGAGACAACTTGACAGAGCCTATATTGATAAGTTGTAAACCAGTTAAAGAATGATTGTGTATTTTGTTCTTTATGGGTGATCTCAATAAATTTATGTAATGTAAGCATTAAGAGGGGATGTTGGAATTAATGCTTACATTCTATATTTGAGATGTTGATTTGTGATGGTTGAGAAATTCTCTCAACCTCTCTTTCTAACTTAGGAATAAGTTATATGTGAGAAACTCTATATATTAGAGTAATCTAAATGTAAACTGTGTGTGTGTTGACGCATACACCTTTGTGTGAAATATATGAGTGCTTTCACTCATTTTTAACACATAAAATTATTTTACATACTATGAAACGTTTACATTTTTAGTTTAAGAAATTATGAATCAGAGGTATATATTTTATCAAAATTGTTTGGGATAATTTTTTTAATTTATTAATGTTTCATAAATATTTTTATATGAATAAAATAAGTGTTATGTTTTATAAATATTTTTATATACAAATATAAACGTAAAAATGTCGAAAAATAATATTAGTAAATTATCATTTTTATTTTTTTATTTTTTAATTAATTATATTTTTACTATTTAATATTGAAATATTTAAAAACAAAATATTTTAATTTATGTATACATATAAATTATGAAATTAAAAATATATAACTTATTAATAAAATAAAAATTTAAATGATAAATATAATTTGTTAATTTAGTTAGTGAAAATATTTAATAAATGTAATTTTTTCTATAAATAAACAAAGTATCTTGAACTAAAATTAATTTACATTGTAATATGACAAAAGTATATTAAAAATAATAATTTAAATCAAAGAATAACATAATTCAACTAATTGGATAACAATTATATATTAAATTAAAATTAGTATAAAAAATTTAAAAGATTAAAAACTATTTTAAACTATCAAAATATGACATATTTTACTATTTATTATCATAAACATGTATATTGTCACTCTTCCTCTAACCATTTAATCATTCTTATTATTTTTAAATTAAACTTCAACAAAAACAAAAATCAAGTTATAGATAATCTATAAACCAAATTCTTCAAACGCAATTATGATAAAATTTGTGTATTTGTATTATAAATGGTAAACCTATCTCACTTTATTGTTGCTCATATATTTGCACTCTATTGAATTACCCACGTTATCTACCATATCTATAAAGTTGGGGATACACAACTATCTCTCAATTATTTATAAAGTTAGAGATAAGAATGACCTAACTATCTCTCAATTATTTATAAAGTTAGAGCTAAAAATGACTTTACTTCTAAAATAAAACATAATAACCTTGGTGAAGATATTTATCTGATGTTAAATTTTTATATCTTAAAATATTAAAAACTAAAGCACAAACAAATTTCGAAGGCAATCATGACACTAGAAACAAAATCTTAGCCCTAACCTTTATCATTAAAGAGGCCAAAGAAAATGGAAATAAAGTTTATTGTTATTTTGTAAATTTTTACAAAGCATTTGAAATATTGTCTCAACACAGATTCAAGTTTCTAGATCTTCAAAGTCACTTGTTTCATTGATTATTTCACTAAAATAAATCCATCATCAATAAGAAGTTTACAAAGTTTGAAACATTGTAAGAGTTAATCAAGATTATCTTCTCGAATAGTTTTAGACATTGCATTTATGAATATTATGTATTACATAGGGTTCCTTTCTCTTTGAAGTGTATATATTTATCCTTCTTTTCATAGCGACATTTTTTTATTAAAATAAATGAAAAGCTTACATAATAATTAAATTAATTTAGTAGAATATTCTTCTACCTCCACTAAATGAGTATGATATTCTTCTACTCCTTCTAAAATGTAGTATAAGATTTTAATGATAAATTGTTAATGTCTAACAATTACATACTTTTGAATGAGATTAAGTGATTCGTTTAAAATCAAAGGAACTACACAAATTAACTAAAATCAATTTTCCAAATAATCGTTAATTGAACAATAATATTTCTAATCAAATTATTTGTTCCTAAAAATTAATTTGATATATATTTTAAATAATTAAGTGCACTGAGAAGTGCTTTATAGTTTAGTATAGAAGAAGTGTGTAGACACAATGTAATATATATATATATATATATTTAAATTTTGGTGTCATGTGTTTTAATTAATATTTAAATTAAAACATATATAAATGTAAAATGTAAAGAATGTCAAAAAGTTTTAGTGACAAAGAAAGAGATTCTAAAACCTAGAAGAACCAGAGAACCAAAAACGAGAAAGAAGTCTCAGCAAATTCTACAAACACCATGACCTGCCCAAAATTTCAAGACTCCATGAATTTTACGGCCATAGAAATGTATACATATGATCCTATAGTGTTACAATTATGCAGACCTTGCACTTGCATGACCTAAGACACTCTGATGTGTATGCGAAGAAGAAGATAAAGTTAAGTGATCGAATTCATGACATTGTTGCAAACCATTTCTAGTTAGTTAAAAAAGTTAAAATATATCAAAGAGTAATTGCTATAACCTTATATGGGATTATAATATTATGTTATAATATTAACACTAGATCATCGATCATGCATAAATTGTATATCAATTCATTGCATTGTGAATATTTTCTCTGGAAGTTTATGATTCAAATTTGAAATTGCAGTGCACAAGAGAATGAGAGTGTTATGCATACATCCCTGATCTCCTTCCCTCTCTCTTTAGGTTGATCTGATGACCCCTCTAGAGGCTTCTCCCTAGGGGGAGCGACCCCTCCTCCTCTGATTCCTTCAAATGCAACATCCCTTGCATTCATGAGCCTCATAAGGTCACTTGGGCCTCCATAGGAGTGACCTTCATTCTCCAATTTTTTTAAGAAGCTCGGTTCAATCCCGGAAATAGAACTTCCCCCTAATTCCTTGAAAATCAATTCTTTCTCTTGTCAAACAAGGGTTAGTTGGTCAATTCACGGGCCTCTATCCATCTCCAAAAACAATTCATAAATGGATCAAGGGAAATTGAGCTTCGAAAACCTAAGGAAAAATCTCAATTTGTTTTTGCAGAAGAGGGTATTTCACCTTTTACTTTTAATCCAAGGAATATAAAGATCTAATCTTCAGGAATAGACCTTACTTCATTGATACGAGAGGATTGTATTTAAATCGATGGACATCATATTTCAATCCCAAACTAGACATTCCAAGTGCAGTGTCGATTTGGGTCTATCTTCCCCACCTCCCTCTTCATTGTTAGGGAGATTATTCGGTAAGAGTTTTCAGAAATGTGATTGGAAAATATATAGACAGAAGCGAGCCTAAGGAAAATCTACATGCATGCACACAGATCTATGTAGAATTCAATCTGGGAAAAGGGCTACAGGAGGTAGTAAATATCAAGGTAGACAATTGTACACACATTTAGCAGCTCGACTATGAACAAATCCCTTTTAGACATGCCACAAATAACGACATTTTGCAAACAAATGCTCAAAGCGACCAATAGAAGACTCACAAGATAATCAAGAAGCACAGTGGGATACTATTAAATGCAGGAATTCAGGCAACACCAACAAATCCTCTAAGCATGAAACATACTTTCCTGCAGGCCCATCCTCATTTGATCCCCACCCCCTCACTCCTAAACCCTCGAAAACCCATCCTCCCTTCAACAACCCCTTCAATTCCATAACCAATATTTATCAATATGATCCCATTACAATCCCCTCAAAGCTCAAAGAGGGGGAGATCCATTTGGTAGATGATAACCCTCCTCCTCCATTTGGTAGATGAGAACCCTCCTCCTCCTCAAACCGTTTTTCTAGATCAGCACAACAATTCTTCTACCCCTGTGTCCTCCAACCCCCCATCCCTTAATATTCCTCCCCCCAATCCACACAATACCCATCCTAGATCTTCCCTTGTCTCTTTGAATCCCCTCCCATCCTCTTATGTAGGGATCTTAACCAAGAACCAAAGAAATATGGGAGAAAATTAAATAATTAAATTAGAGATGAAGCGGTGCAAAAAGACATGGCATTGGGAGTCCAACAACTAATGGACACATATATAGACAAAGGAGTAGCAATGAAGGGCAATAATACCCATGCAGGGAGAGGTAAGGGCCATGTCATCCCCTTGCAAGGTAAATAATGAATTTAGTCTCGTGGAATTGTAGAGCCTAGGTCACGCTTCCAAAATAAATGCAATCAAAATACCTCTTCAAATCATAAATCCAGGAAATAATACTACTCGAGAAGACTAAGTTAAGTAAGGAAGAAATGGAATCAATAGTTAAAAGAACAAATAATTTAACTGAAGCAGCAATCAGCTCCATAGGAGCATCATTAGGTGTGTACAATCTGGAATCAGACAATCATGGATCTAAAAGGAGTCTTTAAAGATCAACATTGGATCAAAAGTAACTTTCAAATAAAAGGGATCGAGGAAAGACTCATAGTATACAATGTTTATGCCCTTGCACACTACAGGGATAAAGAGAAATTTTGGCAATCATTAGCATACAAACTATTAGAGGAAGATAGCGTAGGAGGTGATTTTAACTTAGTCATAAACGCTAGAGAAAAAAATTGGGAATCCTATCTCCCAGACCCAAGCAGAGACAAGCTTGAGACAATCATTGTAGAGCACAATCTAATGGACATCACTCCAAAGAATGGTAAATTCACCTAAAACAATAGAAGGACAAGAGCAGGTAATGATAAAAGAAAGGCTGGATCATTTTTTAATGCATGCAAGTTTTGTGGTAGGAAGCGGAATGGCATATTAAAAAATACTCCCAATAATAGCATCAGATCACAAACCCATCACCTTATTCATGGGTGAAATTTGTAATTTGGAACCTCTTCCTTTTCGCTACAATCCCCACTACTCCATTGAAGAGGTCAAGCATCTAGTTCAGAATATATGGAAGACCAAAATCAACGAGTCATCGAGATTAAAATGGGAATCCAAGTTAAATCGTGTTCACACGGCACTCAAAGAATGGGCAAGAACGAGCTACATGGAGCCAGCGTAGGAAAATATCGAGCTGCAAAAAGAGATTGAAACCATACAGGAAATATTGGAGATTGAAGAAGAAACCATATAATTGCAGACCAAAGAAAAAGAAACTTATTGGAGACTTTACCAAAATAACAGAAAATAAAGGAGAGCTGGAGGATCAAGTCCATAATCTTATGGTTGTAAGTTGGTGGCAAAAACACAAACTTATTTCACTACCAAACCAAAGCAAGAAGAATAAAAAAAAACTATATGTGATGATTGGTGAAGGAAACATCACCATCAAAGGGCAAGAAGTGATCAAAATGGAAACTCGCCATCATTATAAAAGGCTCCAGACAACAGATCTAGAGCCAGGAAACTTTGAACACATCCTTAGATAAAACCCTAAAATGTCGACACAGAGATACAATACAGCTTTTACTAAGCCAGTTGGTTAAGAGGAAATTAAAAAAAATTATTTGGAGCATGGATCTAGACAAAGCGTCGAGGTCGAATGGCTTCACCATAGCCTTCTATATTTACACTTCTTTTTTTTCTTTTTTTCAGAAGGAAAAAAAAGTTGTTTATTATATAAGTAAACAGTACATAAACAAACATCATATCCATCTCATATCCATCTCAGGAAAGACTCTTCAAGAGAGGATAGATCCACAACACCAGTCTAATAATTTCCTCTTGACTAATAGAAAGAGAGAACTACTCCACACAAAATTGTTAGCAATTAATATCAACAATAAAACAAAGTCCAGCGATGTTGCATCACAAACCAAAATCAAAGATTAAGTGATGTAACGATATTGTTCCAAAACATGGATGAATCGGGGCCATATTGGCACCAATAAAGACATATAATAGAAACAGATACAAGTGATGAGCCTGTGTCATAGGATGAACGATCCAGAAATGAACCCAACACCAATGAAATAGATCACAGAATATGCGCAATATATTTTTCAGGCTCGCTTGAAAAGTTGACAGCTCCAAAAGAATGATCATAATCATGTAGTAAATATAAATCAGGCTCGCTTGAGAGTCCGGACCATTTGTGATTCAGGCTCGCTTGCAAAAAGTGTAGATACTAAAAAATATCATCGTATATACATAAGTAGAAACCATCATATAGATATGGAGAAACAGGTTTGCTTGATATCGGCTCACCTGCATCTGCAAAATCCTCAAGGACTGGGGATGTCGAAAGATCTAGTAGGATGCCCTTCTTTATAGTGTGATACCTGCAGATTGCCAAATCTTATATTTAATCCCTTTTTAGAGAGCCCATCCGCTCTAGTGTTGTTTTCTCTGTAAATATGACTCATATGGAGTTCCTTCATTTTAATCCATAAGTATTTGGTTCTCTCAAACCACCCCTAAAAACCATATAAAGTGAGGGAGGATCACCCAGATATGCCATCTATGATGATTTTAGAATCCCCATATATATGAACAGCATCCAATCTCAAGTTGAAGGCTGCCATAAGGCCGCTCCATAATTCCATCAATTTTTCCTTGTTGTTGGACCCTTCCTCCCATTTCGGCAAATGTGAAATCTCCCGACTTGAGAAATTTTAATCCAAGCCCCACAACCCATCATCCCACCAAGACAAGCCCCATCAAAGAAAATTGTTAGAAGATATATAGGATGAGGCCGAATGCGACGAGATAAGTCTGAAACTAAGGTATGAGAAGAGCCTTCTATTGCACATATTGGTATCTCATAAAAAAATATAAGCCTTCTATTGCACATATTGGTATCTCATAAAAAAATATATGCTCAAGATGATTCAATGGAATCAAATCAAGTGAAAAATTGGAGATAATACCAACTCTAATTTTTTTTCCCTAATACCAAAATATATAGACCCACTTCTTTCATAAGTTTTTTGTTTAATGGCAGAAGTGGGATTTGAACCCACACCCTCTTTCGAAGACCAAAACTTGATTTTAGAAACTTAGGCCACCCAGTCATCCTGACGATTAATTAAAGCAATGTTTTTGTGCCAATTTAATAACTTATTTGATATCATAATCTTAAATTGTATATCCACTCTGCCATCTCAACAGCTACATCAGATATGTAAGCAGAATAATATCAAATTATTCTATTTCAGTAAATAAAGAATTATAAATAGGTTCACGAAGATACAATAAGTTATTTATTTGTTCATTTAGCCTAAAGATGGCACCGATGCATTTTGTTTTAACTGGAAAATTCTCAAACCCACTCCATTGAGAAGTGCGATAAGAGGGAAAATACTATTTAATGTTTCATTTTTTTGAAATCTAAAAAGTGAGGGTTTATTTTTTTATACAATCTGAAAATTTACTATAATTTAGTTTCTAAATTAGTAGGAGTGATAGCTACTCCTCTTATTTGTGAATGCAGGCTCATTGATTATTGTTATTCAAGAAAAATCAGATCACTTGTTAATGGTCCGCTAAGGGGCAGGATTTCACATTTGTCAAATGCCTCTCAATTTTGCGATATTAACCTATTTCCTTACTACCTTTTACCCAGCTAAAAGAAATTTTATGGAATACTAAAAGCATATTTATTTATTCTAATTGATTTTATTTATTTTTGTTACTAGATTAATTGGTAATTGAATTATTCATGACCATCACCAATTAAACTAACTACCTTTTATCTATTTATTGTTATTTTTAATAAAAAAAAAAATTTTAAATATAAATGAATAATAATACTTAATCCTAAATGTATTTTAATATAATGTTGGAATCAATGCTTACATCCTATATTTGAGATCTTGGTTTGTGATGGTTGAGAAATTCTCTCAACCTCTCTTTCTAACTTAGGAATAAGTTAGATGTGAGAAACTCTATATATTGGAGTAATCTGAATGTAAATTATGTGTATGTTGATGCATACACCTTTGTGTGAAATATATGAGTTCTTTCAGTCATTTTTAACATGGTATCAGAGCTTGTAAGGGCCTGGGCCTCCCTCATTGGAATGCTGAGAGAAATAGTAAAATATATATTTTAAATATGTTGTGTAGGTGTGACAGAATTGATTATTTTTTGTGGTGTGTTGTACGTTAGCAGTGGAATGATTATGATTGCCTGTGTTTGAAGCCGTGTCAGCCTTTGTGAGCTCTACATGGAGGAAATATCGTGGATTGATGTAGTGGAAGAAATAACAGGAGAAGGTGTGATAATCATCATGAATATGTAAATTCATCACACGTTGTTGGGAGGGGCAACGACATGACCAAGCGCAGCCCCATGGCGACCATTACTTACATGACCTGTGTAGTATTACATGACCTATGCAATATTGTTGTCAAAGGAAGAAACATGAACTAATTTGTCAACGTGATCCATTGTGGAGGAAATACAATGTGCTATGAGTAAGCGTAATGCTAGAAATGTAAGTGAATCTGTGTTCCTTCTATAATCCTCATGGGTTAATAAATTTCACGAGACCGTGATTGTGTCTACTGGTAGCACTGGAATTTTGTGCCACTGTACATGTCGGTGAAAATTGATTGGATTTTCCAAGCACGAAGGGTCCACGATGCAGAAAATTTATCTCATAGTTATGCCATGTTCACTTCAACTAACTATGTTGACTTCAACCCTATCGTAATTGTGATGGCATGATTCATATTGTGATACATCAACAACTACTCCAGCAAGTTCACACATCTCAAGGATGGATGTTGTTTTGGAATTGTAGTTTGGGTATATATACATTGGAAAATCCTTCTCCAATGATGAAATTAATTTAGACAAATTATAAGTGCAACACAAGGTGGCCAACTTATTCAAGAAATTAGTACATTGTTAAATATGATTGAAGGTTGTTAGAGGATCTACGTGTGGTGATATATATAATTATCGTTTATTTTGTTTGATGAGTAATTTTATATGATGACGAATTCAATGAAGAATTTGAACGTTTTAAACACTTTTAGAATAGATACAGTTCAGGCTCAACATGGATGGTTGTCCAGATAATATGGCAGTTATGGATCTAGGGAAGGATCCCTAATTCGTTGAAGATGTGGAGTGGTCTTCTAATGAGGTTATGCAACAGCTTGGGACGTTGTCCAATAATTGACTTCAGGAGGTCCTTGATTTGGGAGTTCAAGAGTCAATTCGAGAATCCAACTTGTTGACTACACCTTTACGAGGGTTATGAGGCAACTTAATGGAGCCTA
The DNA here is from genome assembly GCA_034641835.2 of Pinus albicaulis. Classification (NCBI taxonomy): domain Eukaryota; kingdom Viridiplantae; phylum Streptophyta; class Pinopsida; order Pinales; family Pinaceae; genus Pinus; species Pinus albicaulis. The sequence continues at coordinate 461,094,057 of CM076583.1, read as the reverse complement.
TATTGATAAGTTGTAAACCAGTTAAAAAACGATTGTGTATTTTTTTGTTTATGGGTGATTTCAATAAATTTATGTAATGTAAGCATTAAGAGGGGATGTTGGAATTAACGCTTACATTCTATATTTGAGATGTTGGTTTTTGATGGTAGAGAAATTCTCTAAAGAGTTGCATATATGGTTGGAACACCTCCCCTACAACCCTCCAGAAAATTTCTCAAATATTTGGAGTACCCTACAAAATGGAGTGGAATCCCTTCAAATACTTAGGTATGCTAATCTCCAAGAAAATGTTGAAAACTAAAATCTGGATTGAGGTCATAGATATAATGAACAGGAAAATTTAGCAATGGGTAATGCACTAGCCAAACTTGGAAGCTAGGGTCATCCTTATCAAATTTGTGCTATCAACACTCCCTTTGTATAAATTTTCAATTTTCAAGCCGCGTCAGGTATATAAAAGCAAATAGAGATCACCAAAATGAAATTCCTAAGGTAGGGAGGCAGAAAAAAAACAAATAAAAAATCAGTCTCCTCAACTAGAAAAAAATTATAGCACCATATGAGAGAGGAGGATCAACCATTAAACATCATGGATTAATGAATTTAGCTATGGGAGTGAAAATAACATGGAGGCCCATATCATAAGGGCCAGCTGGGTGGATGAAAAGTACTAGAAGAGAAATACATGAGTTCTAATCGTCAACGATTATTGCAAACTCAAATTCCCTCCATACCCTTCCCAAATTTGGAGACTATGTAAAATAACCCTTCCTCTTATACAAGTTGATCTGAAAACACACAAGATTGACTATTTTCGCAATTTCACCGAACATTAACTAAAGTTGCCTTTTATGTGAATGAATGAGGGAAATTGAATTATTAAAGTGCCTTAAACATAAACTTGAGAACTGAAACATAAGCATGAACGATAGCAATAAAAGACACAAACACAACAAACATTGATGACTGAGTTTGACCCTCCTGGACTACGTCTTTGGGTCTGCTTCCAATGGGCATTCGCTATATTAGGAATGCTCAAAAAGGATATTTACACACATTTTCGGCATTATGACCGTGCACGTAGGCACCCATGGCTACTTTCAACATGTAGGCCTCGACCTCTGCTTTCAACACAACTCTTCGTTCTCAAAAAGGCCCAAGGATTGCCAAGTTATGCCCAAAAAGGAATTTTGCAGGCACAAATAATACAAACTATGCAGACTCACTATCCAACTCCCTGAGTAGTGGTGCATTGGTATTTAGTTTTATAAGGCCATGGGCATGTCCCGGGGTCAAACCCGTGGACCTCCCGAGATTTGAATGGAAAATGGTTATAACAATTACAATACTTGGTGCATTTCCTACTTTTTAAAACCATATAACATTATTGCAATACATAATGGAGTTTTAAATTAATGCATTGAATATATTTTTAGCATATAGTATTAAATAATATAGGTTGGTGTATGTTACTTTTTATATGGTATAAATATTAACCCTTACAGCGGTGGTATCAAACTCTAACCCATGGCATTTTCATTCCGTGTGACTCGGTTGCCTATTAATTATACTTTGCGTCGTTTGTATTGTTGTTGCCACGTATCAATGCGTCGTTTGAACCATAGCTCGTTTTCATATAACCATACTCTTCTATGTTACTTCCAGTTGTTAGGGCTGATATACATAGTCTTTGGGTTGGTGGGGGCACCAAATGTGGCGGGCTCTGCCACCCTACCCCCACATGCCATTTATCAAAACAATTAATACACAAGCGTGCCCATAGTTTACAAAGATGAAGCGGTGGTGTAGTGGTAAATATTTTGCATTGGGATGGAAGAGGTTGCGGGATTGACCCCGACCCTGCCCATCCAACCAACCTTTTACATGTTGATTATGACCTTTGACCACCTGCATTTACTTTCCACTTGTCATGGTATGTGCTTACCACTTGGCCTGCAAGGCCCACAATTTTTTTTTTTTACCTATTTGACTTAAAGTTCAGCGGGTGTTTTCTCCTTCATATGGAGGCTATTTTTCGAACCAAATATACCGTTGGAATCAATACGATGAGCACTACAACTTGGTACTAGTTTCGGGAGAATATGATACCATAAAATTCAAAGAATATTTAGGATCCTCCTGGATCATTCCTCTCCACTAGAAGCTTTTGGACAACCAAAATTTTGGCTTTTAGAAGACAAGAGGTGAGGGTACAGCTCCCTCACTGATCTCCATCCACCTTGATTTGCTTGGATTTATGCCTTCGAGTCCCAATTGAATATATTCAACATCCCCATGCTCGGAAGTGCCGACCTTCCTATCTAAGATGGTATCTTCCTGTAAATAAATCTTACATTCAAGTGCAAATTCATCTGTAGTTGGAATTTGAAAATTTTCCTCTGGATCTAGGATCATAAGAGGTTCACACAAATTCAAAATTTCAACATTTACAACTGAATATATGTGCATATATGGAGGCAAATTCAACCAACATGCATTGTGCCCAATATTTTCAACAATTCTAAAAGGACCATACCTTATTAGTTTCAATTGTTTACCTTCACCTTTCATCCTTTATTTGCTGATGTGTAGCCATAATTGATCAACAACCTGAAAGTGATGATCCACCTGATGCTTGTCATAGTGCAACTTGTACTTGGCTTGACTCTTCTCCAATTTATCGTGCACTGCTTCATGAATCTGAATATTCTTTGAATGAACTTGATTGCTTTGTCGGCATCTCCATGTCCATCCTCCTGAGCTTCTTCACCAAACATGAAGTCCATTGGTGATTTTGGAAGGTACCCAAAACATGTATCAAAAGGATATCTACCAGTATAATAATGCAAGGCTTGATTGTAAGCATGTTGGACATAATGTACGGATTAATCCCACAAATTAGGATGTTTGTTATAATAGCCTATGAGAAGATGTACCATTTTTCTTTTTACCACCGTTTTTTAACCGTCAATTTGTGGATGAAAATTTGTGATTTTTTTCATCTTAGTGTCCATAATTCCCCACAAAGTCGAACAAAAATCCCCCATGAAAAGAGAGTCCTGATATGAAATGATGGAAGTAGGCAACCCAAAATGAACCCAAACAGTTGAAAAGAACAATTGTGAATTATGTTCAACAGTTACTTGCTTTCTACATGGAACAAGAATACACTTTTTTCTAAATCGATCAACGACAACGTACAAATAATCATGCCCTTTTCTAGACATTGGAAGTCCACCTACAAAATCCATAGATACATTTTCCCATGTCCAAGAAGGAACTAGAAGTGGCATATACAAACCTAACTTTATATTATTTGGTTTTCTTGTCGAACACATGACACAACCTTTGATGTACTTAGTAATTGCTTCATTCATTCAAGGCCAATAGAAATACCTTTGTAACTGTGCCACTGTCTTACCTACACCAAAATGCCATGAAACAAGAGAATAATGTGCTTCCCTGATAACGTGCACTCTTTCTCCCTGCGGTATGCATCACTTTCCAAGATGATATTATAACCTTTCATGAACATGATAATTCACTTCTTCCACCTGAGCACCATGAGTTAGTGATTCATAAACATATTCGAAATCATGATCTTCAGCATATTTTTCAATGTAATTTTCATGTGCTAAATAAATATTTTGCAGAATAAATGAAGCACTCAAATATGGTCTTCATAACATATCAACTACTTTATTGGTGTTACCTTTCTTATATTTGAATACTAAGTGGAATTTCTGAAAAAACCCATCCATATATAATGTTGAGACTGTTGCAACTTAGTTTGAGATTGAAGGTTCTTAAGTGGTTGATGATCTGTAAGAATCACTATCTCTTTTCCCATTAAATAATGTTTCCATTTTTTAAGACTTTCCACTCATGCATATAATTCTTTATCATATGTTGGATAGTTATCAGCTTCCTTAGAAAATGTTTCTGAATGAAAACAAATAGGCTTTCCTTTCTACAATAACATTGCACCCATTGCATACCCACTAGCTTTAGTTTCAATTTCAAATGGCTATTGAAGGTTTGGTAAAGCTAAGATCGGAGTTGAGACAATTTTATGCTTTAAAGTGTCAAATGTTTTTTTTGTTTTCCTTCCCACTGGAAAGAAACTTTAGAACTTTTTAAAGCATGAAGTGGTGATGCAATAAAAGAGAAATGAGAAATAAAATTCCTCCAATACTAAACTACACCCAAGAAACTTCTAACTTCCGTCGCATTTTGTAGTCTTGGCCACTTAACAATCACATCAATTTTAGTTGGATCTATTTTTAGATGACCACCTCCAACTATGTAACCAAGATAAACTAAGGATTTTTTTCCAAATTCACACTTAGAAAGTTTGAGATATAGTTTCTCTATTTGCAACACATCAAAAACTTGTTTCACATGATTTACATGTTCTTCCAAACTCGAACTGAAAATAAAAATATCATCCATACAGACTATGACAAACTTATCAATAAAATGATGAAAAACATCATTCATCACTCTCATAAAAGTTGTTGGAGAATTTCATAAACCAAACGGCATAACCAACCATTCATAAATCCCCTATCTAGTCTTAAATGTAGTTTTCCATACATCATTCTCTATAATATGAATCTGATGATAACCACTTTTAAAATCTAGTTTTGTAAAGTAAACAACATTCTTTAACTAATCAAGAAAATCATATATTCTTGGAAGAGGAAACCTGTTCTTAATGGTGATTTTATTTAAGGCTCTAAAATCAACACACATTCTCCATGTTTCGTCTTTCTTAGGTACTAAAATGATCGATGATCCACTTGGATAAGAACTAGGTCGAATAAAGCCTTTATCAACCAATTCCTGAATTTGTTTCTTAATTTCTCCATTTTCTATAACTGACATATGATACATGCCAATGTTCGGAAGAGGAGCATCATATTGTAATTGAATCTCATGTTGTACTTCTCGTTTTGGAGGTATAATTTTTGTGTCTTTAAACAATTATGTATAAGAATCTACTATTTCAACCAATTTGTCCTTAAAACTAAGAATCACATCCTTGAAAAGCATCATACTTATCTTTAGGTTGTTCCTTAAAAAACATGAGAACATACTTTTTACTTGAAATTCTGAGTCTTTTCATTTGACTAACATTGATTAAATCCAATTTTGTCTTAAGTTTGTGTTCTATTATACCAAAATATGATCTAAAAACACACAGGATTTACTATTTGTGAAATTTCACCGAACTTTAACTAAGGTTGCTTTTAAGTGAATGAATGAGAAAAATTGAATTATTAAAGTTCCTTAAACATATTCAATTCCATATTTAAAGAGATGACACTTATGCTCCTTTCTATAAAATATGGCATATCGATCATAAAGATAAGGACTACCTGACACAACTCCACATATATCCAAAGGAATCACATCTAAATCAACTTCATCAACAAAATTAGATGTGATTGCAAACCTTAATCAACATTTTTTCGTGACATGCATCTGAGTGTTTTCCTTTAACCATACTAAACGGTAAGTTTTTGGATGATCTTTAGTTTCCAATCCCAATTTCCTTACTAATTTCTCAGATATTAAGTTTTATTATGATCCACTGTCAAATAATGTGTCAATCTTAGTGTGCTTGGATATTACCCTTATGTGAAATAATTCAATTCTCTTATTTTTCTCAACTACATTATTAGATTTTGAAAAAGATGCAGAACAAGTAGAACTAGAACTAGCTTCAGAAGGATTAGTTGTCAGACCCATAGCAGTTATCTTCTTTTCGTCATCGGAGTCATATGCCAAATCTTGTTGGACTGCAGCATTAGCTTTCATTTCACCCTCCTTTATAAGGAACTTCTTTGGATTGAGTTCTGGATGAAGATTCCAACACTTGGATTCACCATGTCCAACCCTCTGACAATGATTACAAGTAGGCCTTTCTCCTTCCTTCTCGGTTGTTGGTGATTTCTTCCCCTTCGATATGCTCTTCCCTTTGCCTTCTTTGGAATCCTTGTTTTCTGAATGCTTGAATGGTTTCTTTGTTAACTGAAAAGGTATTCCACCTAATTCAACATGAATGTCTTTCACACATACTTCATCAAAGTCAGTTGGATTAAACATGAGCAATGTATGTTGCAAATAAGAATGCAAACTTCCAATGTACTTTAACAAAGTTTCATGTGTGTTCAATGGAATTTTAAGTTCTAATGCCTTTTCCCTGAATTCTTGTGTAAACTCTTGCACACTCTATCCTTTACCTTGCCTTAAACGTTTCCAATCCATTACAGCCTGTTGCGTATATCCTAAAGGATAGAATTGCTTTCTAAGAGCTTTAAAAAACTTAGACCATGAAGAGATATTTTTTCCTTTATGCTTTAAATATGATTGGATTTTACTTCCCACCAAATCAAAGTTGTTCCCCCCATTCTAAGTGTAGCTAACTGAATTCTTGCATAATCATCAAAAATATTATGAATTCTACAATATACTTCAAGTTGCTTTATCCATTTATCTAACCTTTCAGGATTCATTTCACCATCATATATGGGCAGTTCAAACTTAACATCAAGCTTCAATAAAGGAGATTTATTTTTCTTCTTCAAGTCTGAATCTGAATTTGAACTAGACTTGTAAGAGAATAAAGAAGACTTGAATACAAAGATGGAGAAGAAGGATATCCATTACCATCATCTTTTTTCTTGCCCTTTTTCTTCTTCGCACCTTTAGAAGATGAAGTTACATCTCTAGTATTCTTGTCTTCATAAAGTTTTGCAACCATCTATTGCATATTAAGGAACATTTTCTCAAATCTCTCATCGGTCTTGGGTTCAGGAGCTTCTCCTTCATTTGAGCTTACCATCTCTTGAGAAAATTTCCTCTTTCCAATTTCTGGATTTGTCTCCTCAAATTTCCCTTCTCCACGTCGCAACCTGGATCTAGTCAACATTCATATTGGAAAATATCATTCTTATACATGATCAACTTGATCTGATACCGAAATATGATCTGAAAATACACAGGGTTGACTATTTACGCAATTTCACCAAGCACTAAATAAAGTTGACTCTGTGTCATTTGGATTATTGTTACCATGTATCAATTTTTCCTTTCAACCATAGCTTGTTGCCATATAAATATACTCCGCTATGTACACTACCAGTTGTTACCGCCGATATACATAGTATTTGGGATGGCGGGGCCGCCGGATGTGGCGGGCTCCACCACCCTACCCCCACTTACCATTTATCAAAACAATTAATACACAATCATGCCCATATTTTACAAAGATAAAGTGGTGGTGTAGTGGTAAATATTTTCATTGCGCTAGCATAGGTCGCAAGTTCGACCCCGACCCTGCCAATTCGATCGACCTTTGACCTGTTTATTGTGACATTTGACCACCTGAGTTGACTTGACACTTGTAATTATATGTGCTTGCCACTTGGCCTACAAGACCCACACTTTGTTTTTACAAGTTTGACTTAAAATTCAGTAGGTGTTTTATCCTTCATACAGAGGCTATTTTTTGAACCAAATATACAGTCGGAATCAGCGTGACGAGCACTACAACTTGGTGCTAGTTTCAAGAGTATTTTAGACCACAAAATTCCAAGAATTTTGAGGATCCTTCTCGAACACAATCCCACACCTCTAGAATTCCCGGGGGGAGGTGGGGGGATACATGAATTTGAGGGATGAAATCATCATGAGCAAGCCAAATCTCTCCTCCATCCCTGAAATCCAACACCTTGGAAATTGGCTTGCAGGAAAAGGCATTACAAAATTGGACCAACTCTCATATTGGCATCATAATGATAGCTCTTGGAAAGGTTGGAAATATATCACGATCCCATTTGAAATCCAACATCAATGACATCTTCTCACTCAACATCTTAAGGGAAAATTTCCTACCAATTTCAAACATCAATATGGTTTTAAATTGAATATGAAGGGGGATATTACATTGTTAAGAGTGGCTATAATGTCCTCCAAGGAGATCAAGAGTTACAATGCCAATGGCATTACTAGACACTGGTCTGGAAAACTAAGAGTCTACCAAAAATAAATACCTTCATATGGACCCTCCTTAGTGGGGAGATTCTAACTGCTGATAATCTCAAAAACCACAACATTCAAATACCAACAATGTGTCCCCTATGCCAGAAGGCAGAGGAAACCATCAGACACTTGTTTCTCTCATGCCCATTCTCTCAAAACTGTTGGAAAAATATGCATCAACCTCTCCTTTCTCATGTAGACTATGAGAAGAACATAAGTGAATTTTTCTCTCACTAGAACTCTCGTTATCCTTTATTTTTCAAAAATAAGAATTTGCTCAAACACTTTTGGATCAGCCTTCATGCATATTTATGTGGGAATATCTGGTTAGCTCAGAAAAAATTCATATTCCAAAATAAAAAACTAGAGCCAAGGAGGATTATAGCCAAATCTTGGGACCTCTTAATAGAAATTGTTCTTTCCAAAGGAAAATCCCATCCAGATCAGCAATGCATGTAAGTGGAAGAGGTGATATGGTTTAAATTCTCCATGGAAAAAACTCCACACAACATAGTCAACCTGTAAAGAAGTTGACATATGCTCACCAATTGGAAGATCAAATTAAAGGGAAGGGGGTTTGCAGATTGGTTAAAGGAAAAAAAGTGACAATTTATCTTCTTCGATTGGGCCTTGAAATATAACCCAGGAAGAGCAGGGGTTGGGGAAATCATGTTTGATTCTGAAGGAAAATAAGTAGCTTCCTATGAATGGGGATTAGGAAAAATACAAACAACAAAGAGAAATCATATGGGTTTCTCCTGGGATCTAATATCCTCTTCAACCTCGGGCTCGAGAACCCCATTGTGATTGGTGACTCGTCCTTTCTCATTCAACAAATGATCAAAGGATCCAGACCCCAGAATGTCAACCTAAGCCAAATTTTGATTTGAATCTAGCAATATTATCAATATCTTAAGGATATATCCTTCTATCATGTCCTTGGGGAAAATAATTTCAAAGCATATCTACAAGAAAATTGTTCCTGTCAGTGCCCTCAAGGTCAAGCCATAATCACTGCAGAGATAAGTATAATGCTTATTCCCTGAAAGGACCTATGATCACAAGCAATCATGGTAATTGATATGTTATCTTTAAAAAAGTGATTGATGACCCTCCAATTCGATGGCGTGCACAGTCCAATTATCAATAAACCACTCTCCAAATTACAAGATATAACTCTCAAAATGGATTTAAACATCCTTGCTGGTAAATTTTCTCAATTTGTTATGATATAGGTGTCTGAATGGAGTGACTCTGACCCAAATCCATCCTTCTTCTCCAATCTCAAATATCTTTAAATAACAGCCATGTATATCCTTCCTCATTCATCCTCTCATTGATTCACTTTCTCCCATCCCTTTTATTCCGTGTGTTATTCCCATGTCCTCCCTACGTTCCTCCATGGCATCAAATTCCCCATGCCCGTATTGTGCTTCCCTCAAAACCAATATAGAGCAAGTAAAAAATATCCAAAAGAAATAGAGCGAGAATTATCAATCTGAGTATGGTCCTCTATTCCATTCAACATCCTCACTCAAAGATATTCTCAACAAATCCAATTATCTTTGCTCCCATTTTGAACACAACTTATCATCTCTACAAGAGGTTGTATATGGTCATCACGGGCGTGTTGTATTGTTGGAATAATGTCTCTCTTTCTTGGAAAGGAAGACTACAAAATACTCAAGGTCCAACGAAGCCCTCCATCAACTAGAAGAACAATCCATCAACTAGGAACATCAAGGATAATTACAGTCTACAACAATTTGCTCCAGCAGTTCGCCTCTTTGTGGAAGAGTCTCATGAAATGGAAATATAGTTTTTTTTGTATCAAATTGTTAGAATATATGAATTCATTGCCATAGGATTCATTGGTTTTATCCCTCTCTTTGTAATATAATAAATTGCACGCAAGGAACTCTAAGCCTAGAAGTCAACTCCCACTTATATGAAGCAATGTACCACAGACCTTAGCCCTCCTTTTTGGAATAAAATAAGATAACCGACATTATTAAAAAAAAAATGGAATTGCAGTATATCAAAGATTAATTACTATAACCTTATATGGATTATAATATTATGTTCTAATATTAACACTGGATCAATTGTAGTTCAGTAGTTTTGAGTTACGAGTATTTTCTTTGGAAGTTTTTTATTCAAATTTGGAATTGCAATATCAAAGATTCATTAATATCACCTTATATTGTGTTATAATATTATGTTATAATATTAATGCCATATCACCAAGCGCGTGTAAATTGCAGTTAAATTATCTGCATTGTGAGTATTTGATTTGGAAGTTTTTTATTCAAAATTGGAATTACAGTAGCGACTATTCTCTAAAAAAATGAGGGTCTTGGCTAATGCGTTTGATATGATCTGCCACGAATTCCTCTTCAAGGTAATGAAAAAAATGTGTTTCCATGACAAATTTATCCAATTGGTTGGACTTTTTATAGGTTCACCTTGGATTGCAACTTTGATCAATGGTAGAGGAACCTGCTTCTTTAAAACTTCCTGGGGGCTTAGACACGGATTTCCTTTGTCTCCTTTCCTATATATCATTATGGAAGATTCTCTAAGCAGGAGGCTAGAACATGAAAGAAGTATATGTCACCTTATGATCATTTTATTCTCTGATAGGATAAAAATTATTAATCATGGCTAGTTTGTGGATGATACGATCCTTTTGGGGGGAGCTTCAGTGACAATTACTAAAAGATATAAGAAGGTCCTAGATATATTCTTGGCAGCATCTGGAGGAGAGATTAACGAAATTAAATCTCATATATATATATATATATATATATATATATATATATATATATAGACATGGAATATTATTTTGATAAGGTAAAATCAAATTGAAAATGTTACTGGTTACAAGGAAAGTAAGGACTGGATGGACTTCAAATATTTAGGAATCCCTGTCTTTTTAAAGAAGGCCTCCCCAAAGTATTGGCAGGGGAATCTTGATAAGACTAAGAGTAAAATGGGAAACTGGGGTGCCCAGTGGCTTAATCTTGCTTGCAGGGAAGTCCTCTCCAAGGTTTTCCTATCTGCCATCTCTTTGTTCGAATTTTCAACTCTGTTAGCTCCAAAAAATATCCTAAAAAAGTTTTTGTTATATCTCAATAAATTTTGGTGGGAAGGAGGAAAATTCGGCTAAAAAAAAATTCACATTGTAAAATGGCCTACAGTCAAGGCTCCCAAACAACATGGAGGTCTTGGCATCTGAGATCCTAAATTAAAGAATATTGTAATTGGTTCTAAGATAGATTGGAAGATCTGGAATCACCGAGATGCATGGTGGGCTAAAATTCTGAAAGAAAAGTACTTCCACCAATTATCATAAGGTCCTTGCTTTAGACAGGGCTCCCCTATTGGGAAGCTTCTTCTTTCAACCTCCTCTCTAATTAGTTCTAATATATGTTGGATCCCTGGGAAATGGAGAAAAAATTAAGATTTGGTATGATCCCATTCTCAATCTTCCTTATCTTATGCATGAATAAATATGATACCTATAATGATGTTTATGCCCTCTCAGGATTTTTGCACTATGCCCAATATTCCCCAATGGGACTCTGAATTTTTGTGGATAGGTTGGAATTTTGGGATCCTTCCCGATCAGTTGAAGTCCCCTGGGGAGGAATTAATTAGAAAGTTGGTCAAAATGGCCCTCAATAGTTGATTTCAACAAGATTCATTGGGATGGAATGATTCTAAGTATTCTATCAAGGATGGGTATTTGGAAAAGTTCTTCTAATATCAAATTCCCTCAAATCCTCTATTTGGAAAAAAAAATCTAGAAACTCAGTGTTATCCCCAAAGTAAATTCTTTCTGTTGGCGCTCCTTCTTGAGAAAATTTTGAATTCTAAGAATCTCAAGAGGAGATGTATCTTGGGCCCTTCATGATGTCCTTTGTGCAAGATTCATGAAGAAACTATTATGCATATCTTTTTGGAGTGAACATATGTCAAGACAGTATGGTCCTTTTCCCTTGGTGCTATTTTGACCAGATTAAGTTATCCTAATTTGGAAACTCTATTCTCTACTTGGCATAAATAGTATATGAGCTCCCTTCAATCCAAATATTCCCTCAAATCCTTTTGGATATCTCTTCCTAAATATATTTTCTGGAAGATCCCACTTTCTATAAATTTTTCCATATTTGAATCGGCTCAATTCTATGCCAAAGTCACATCGCTTAAGGTTGTCTCTCTCTCTATGCTTGGAAATTGTTCCCCTCTATATGGGTTCTACTCTGGAAAATCTAGAGGCTCAATGGGTTGCATCACTTCCTCTTCATCCTTCTGCAATCTCTTCCCCTAAATCTGCTCTTCATAAATGGAAATTGAGGTTATATTAGGAAGAATTGGCTGATTGGAAAATGAATCAACAAAAATGGATTCTTCATTTTGATGGGGCTTCAAATAAGAATCCAGGGGTGGTAGGAGGGGGAGGTCATCTCAAGGGATTATGTATTTCTATGAAGAAATCTATTACGGATATCATTATTATCGGGGACATGTTGGTAACCATCCAGTGCATTTTAAAATAAGGCACTTCGAAGGATAACTCCCTTCCTCAAATCATTTATAGAATAAAAGGATTAATGAAGGAATTTCAGTCAAGTGAAGCTTACCGCATTCTTAGGAACAATAACCCTAATGTTGATAATGAAGCTAACAAATCTTACTCTTTAGAAGAACATAAATTGGATATTAATGACAGGATACGTTTCCATCATATTCCCTAAGTTCATGATCTTAATTTTTGAAATCTATGTTTTTCTTTTCCCTATTTAGAATCCATGTTTGGAAATTTTCAATATTTCCTTATTCCTCGCCTCTTCTCCCATTCTCCCCTTCCCCCTACCCTCTTCACTCTCGCCATTCTCTTCCCTAACTCGTTCATCCCCCCTCTCGCATGTTGGTTTTTGTTATGAATATAATTCATAACAAATAAATGAATATAAAAGTTCTTAATGCTTAGTGATCCGGAGCTCAGGTCCAAGTTGAAAAAATGCTCAAAAATGGAACTGTTCAGAATTGTTTTCAACCTAAACTACCGAAAGGGCCTCGTCGCTGCGATTCTGGTGCCACAAATAGCACTCAAATCCGACGTTGTATGTGAAAGTTATGCAGGTTTGAAGTCTCCAGTATTCTTCAAAAATCCAGTTGACCAAAGTTGACTTTTGACTTTGGAAATATTAAAAAAAGAATATTCCAAAGAATATTCCTAGAATACTCCCCAAAATATTCCATGGAATATTCCAACTAGACAAATCATTGATGGACAAGTGGAAATTTACAGTTGGTTGGTTGGTTGACTTTTATTTGGGCAGACCAATCAGGAAGTTGCCACGTGGCAGGCCTGGAGGCCGCCACGTGGCCCCCAGTTCAAAGGAATGGCGTATGGTAAAATTTTTGGAGGTCTTTAAGTTTTTAACCCCCTACCTCATGACCAACAATGAGAGTTCTTTACCGTTGGGCCACATGAATAGTTCTTAATATACATGGCGGAAACTTTGTATTTATCGTTTAAATTACAATGTGGCAGAAAATATTAAGGGCTAGCCCGACCCCATAAGACCCAACCTCCCGCGACCTGAGGGATTTACTGGTGAGAACAAATGGTTCACTTAACCGCCCGTAAACATTGGCCATGTGGCCACTTTTTATGTCAAATTAAATGCGGAAGGTGGCGGTCAGTTTTAAACGGCGGTTAAGTCGGGGTTAACATGTGACCTCCCCTATTGTGACATTAATTTCCAACCACTAACCGCCGACAATTTTGGGGCAGAGTCCACCATTTCTGTCAAGTCCGCCATTTTTGGAGTAGTTAACTGCAGTTAGCCCACAATTGGTGGGGTTTTCAATTGACATTGGGCAGAAATTTGTTTTCATGATAACTTCTTCAATATTGGACCAATTGGGATGAAAGTTTGGTCAATTTTGGCTTTCTTCAGCATTCTAGAGAGTTTGGGACAGGTTTTAGAGTGAACAGAGGTGTTCTATAGCCATTTTTTCTTCAGGTAAGCTTAAAGAGCCATCAGGGTCATCGAGGAAATGGAGCTGTTTTGGGTTGTACTTCATTGTTTAAGGTGAAACAAAAGCCATTTTTAGCTTATTTATGTCTTCTGAAGTCAATTTCACAGCTGGTTTTTCCTTTTTAGGCATATTTTTCTCTATATAACCATTTTGAGCAACTTAATAGAGCAATGACATGCCCATTGGGATCCTTGGACCCGATAGATGTAGCCCAGGAGGGGTGAACTGCCTCATCAGTTTGTTGTGTATGTTATGGTGAAGTTTATCTGTTGTGTATTGCTGATATGATATGTTAAACAGTAAATTTAAATAACAAAACCTCACACAGAAGACTCATAAACCTTACCAAAATTACTTTGTTTAACCTGCAACTCATGGAGAACATTTTGCACACTTAATTAAATGGAAATGGATACTTTGCATAAAATTTAAAAATAGTTCCATTTTCAGATCAGATGGTATCAGAGCTAGTTTTTTTTAGCACTAGGAGAGCTAGTGTTTCTCTCTATATTATTCTTGTGCAAAAATGATTTCTTTTAAAGACTGCATTAGAACCCATGCAAGCAGTGTTTAGCCATTTTGGGGCAGCATTTGTTGTAGGTTTTTGAGGCTTACTAGGATGAGGTTTAAGAGATGAGAAGAATCCCTTAAGCATGTTTTCAAGGAAAGGTGTTTAAACAATATAAATATTGATTGTTTTACTATTTGCAAACTTATTTTGGTTTGAGTTTGCTTGAGTTTTGGGGATATCTACTGATTAGCTAAGTATTGGAGAGAACAAAAAAAGGAAGTAAGGGTTGAAGGCTTCTTCCTTACCCAAAATTACCTTAAGGTATCCATTGGAACACAAACCCTCTTGATGATTGTTGTTAAGAATATTTTGGAGTTTGTTGTTGTTTGGATGCTTGAATAAGAGTTGGTATTTACATCCATTTGGTTAAAAAAGCTTTGTCATTTGTTTTGAAAAGATTTGAGAACTTTTTTGAAGTTAATTTGTCATTAACATCATAATGACAATTTCTACAAGTGAAGTTTCCTCCTTCACAATATTCTTCAATGATGATATGAAGCATGACTTTATTATATTGAAGGATATGGTACAGACTTTGTTTGAGGAAAAAAGAGAAAGTATTGAACTTCGTGAACAGTTGTTTGCCATGAAGGAAGAAAAGGAAGAGATTCTTCAAAAATTTCATGATATGTAGAGGCAACTCCATCAAGCCCAAGAGGCTTTGACCAAGAAAATACATGAGGAAGAGGTAATCCATTCTAACTTTTCTTTAGTTTCCTCATTAGAAAGGTGTGTTGGTTCTTTCGAAAAACATACAAAGGGAATAGGGTCCAAATTATTGATTAAAATGGGCTATGAAGGCAAGGGGTTAGGTAAGCATGCACAAGGCATGGTTGAACCTATTCTTGTTGAGGAACGACCCAAGAATCTTAGTCTTGGTTATGTGCAGTTTAATGGCGAAGATTCCAAATATTTGAAGGCATGTGATGCTAATTTAAAGAGAACCTTTATTCCAAGTTCTAAGATGCAAATATGTCAAATTTGTTTCAAAGATGATTGCCATTTCTTTAAGCTTTTGTTGCAGCAAGAAGAGGGTATACATGCAGCTTATGGCATGCATGCAAGTTCAGACTGTTCTCAAGACAAAAACGGTGATGTTAGTCAAAAAATGAAATTTGTAGCCTCTACTAGTTCATCTTCTCATGAAGACAAAAAGGATGAACATTCGAAGCAACACAAGAGGTATAAATCTTCTCATGATCAATTTGATTGTGTTTATGCAAAGCATGATAATTTTACATGCTTAAATGGAAGAAAGTTTTGTTGTACATTTTGTGGTCAATTTAACCATCATGTTTCGAGATGCTCGATGAAGAAGAAATCATAAAGGAAGCAAATGAGACAAAGACAACTTTCAAATAAGGTGCATAAGTTTTGCACATATTTCCAAAAGATGGGACATGATGTCTCTCATTGCTGGACTTTGTATCCAACTGGTCGTCCAAAGCACATGCAGCAAGAGGACACGAAGATTGGCACAAGTGGAACTATGGATTCCATTATCGATGTGAAAATGGAAGATTCACATGAAGAAGTGTTGCAGCAGCAAAATTCGCCATGGAGGTGGCTTGGAAAGAAGTGGATGTTCTTAACACAGTAAGAAATACTCCTTTGTACATGCACATTTTGGTTGTATGCATGTATTTTTGTTGAAAATTTTGATGCAAGATTGCACATAAATGTGGTTCAGTTGAAGGAATTTCTTTTTTGTTGAAAAATTTTTCCGTGGAGGTGTGAAAGAGGAGTATGATACTCACTTATAGTGTAGCAATATCTTTTAGTTCAGCTCTTATAGTC
Source organism: Pinus albicaulis (assembly GCA_034641835.2). Lineage (NCBI taxonomy): Eukaryota > Viridiplantae > Streptophyta > Pinopsida > Pinales > Pinaceae > Pinus > Pinus albicaulis. The sequence continues at coordinate 461,077,586 of CM076583.1, read as the reverse complement.
ACCCACAAGTTTTTGGGATTATGTACTTGTTGGTACTTGAAAGGAAGAGTTGAAGGTGTACATGTGCATGGAAGTTGTATGTGTAAATAGCGAACTGTAAACAGGTTCATTGTACATTGATACATGCACATGTGTTTGTCTAGATGTATTATGTTGTTTATCGACTTGTGTCGATTGTGTCGCACATGTTTGTCGACTTGTGTCGATTGTGTTGCACACTTTTTACATTGATTTTGTGTCAATTGTATAGCACATATCATGTCGACTTGTTGTTGATGTCACATGTTGCACGACTTATGTATGAGCCACCTTGGATCATTGATCAAGGCAGCGATGTTTAGATTCCTTCTGCAAATTTTATCGCCAGAAATTTTCTGAGTGAGTGCAAGAAAGGCAGCTCTTGACAGGAGGACAAGCGTCGAGGAAGGGAAGTGTGAATTGCTTTCTAGTTGTGGTTCAAAGTCATTAGCCATGCAGGGCAAGTGTTTTGAGGCTGAAGAGAAGAGGGTGCAGTACTCTTAGTTTTTGTACAGATCAGTTTCAGTATTTCAGTGAGCTTTTGGGGTCCAAAAGCTTCTCATTTGGGAGGTGTGATCATGAGCTCAGGTCCAAGTTGAAAAAATGCTCAAAAATGGAATTGTTCAAAATTGGTTGCAACCTGAATGACTGGAAAGGCCTCGTCACTGCAATTATGGCGCCATGAATGGCACTCAAATCCGACGTCGTATGTGAAATTTATGCAGGTTTGAAGTCTCTAGTATCCTTCAAAAATCCAGTTGACCAAAGTTGACTTTTGACTTTGGAAATATTTAAAAAAGAATATTCCAATGAATATTTTGAGAATATTCCTTGGAATATTCCCCAAAATATTCCATGGAATATTCCAACTAGACAAATAATTTATGGACAAGTGGCAATTTACGGTTGGTTGGTTGGTTGACTTTTATTTGGGCAGACCAATCAGGAGCTACCACGTGGCAGGCCCAGAGGCCGCCACGTGGCCCCCAGTTCAAAGGAATGGCGTATGGTAAAATTTTTGGAGGTCTTTAAGTTTTGAACCCCCGACCTCATGACCAACAAGAGTGCTTTACTGTTGGGCCACATGAATAGTTCTTAATATACATGGCGGAGACTTTGTATTTATCGTTTAAATTACAATGCGGCGGAAAAGATTAAGGGCTAGCCCAACCCCATAAGACCCAACCGCCCACGACTTGAGGGATTTACCGGTAGGAACAGACGGTTCACTTAACCGCACGTAACCATTGGCCATGTGGCCACTTTTTATGTCAAAATAAATGCGAAAGGTGGCGGTTATTTTTAAACGGCGGTTAAGTCGGGGTTAACATGTGACCGCCCCTATTGTGACATTAATTTCCAACCACTAACCGCCGACAAGTTTGGGGCGGAGTCCACCATTTCTTTCAATTCTATCATTTTTGGATCAGTTAACTGTAGTTAGCCCACACTTGGTGGGGTTTTCAATTGACATTGGGCAGAAATCTATTTTCATGATAAATTCTTCAATATTGGACCAATTGGGATGAAATTTTGGTCAATTTTGGCTTTCTTCAGCATTTTGGAGAGTTTGGGACAGGTTTCAGAGTGAAAAGAGGTGTTCTACATCCATTTTTTCTTCAGGGAAGCCTGGAGAGCCATTAGGGCCATCAGGGAAATGGAGTTGTTTTGGGCTGTACTTCACTGTTTAAGGTGAAACAAAAGCCATTTTTAGCTTATTTATGTCTTCTGAAGTCAATTTCACAACTGGTTTTGCTTGTTTAGGCATATTTTTCACTGTATAACCATTTTGAGAAACTTAATAGAGCAAGGACATGCCCATTGGGAGCCTTCGACCCGGCAAATGTAGCCCAGGAGGGGTGAACTGCCTCATCAATTTGCTATGTATGTTATGGTGAAGTTTATCTACTTTGTATTACTTATATGATTTGTTAAATAGTAAATTTAAATAACAAAACCTCACACATAAGACTCAGAAACCTTACCAAAATTACTTTGTTTAACCTGCAACTCATGGAGAACATTTTTCACACTTAATTAAATGGAAATGGATAATTTGCATAGCATTTACAAATAGTTCCATTTTCAGATCACCTTCCCCCTACCCTCTTCACTCTCTCCCTTCTCTTCCCTAACTCGTTCATCCCCCCTCTCGCATGTTGGTGTTTGTTATGAATATAATTCATAACAAATAAATGAATATAAATAATGTAAATAATAAATAATCAAATATTGATTATGTTAAATAGTCATTAAGTTAAGTGAAAGGGCATGTCTAAAAGACATGCCCAGTCATGAAAGGCCACCTGCCTAGGTATATAAGCAAGGCCTCATTGTAACATTTATCATCACGGAACATGGAGGCGGCCGAAACCCTAGGTGAACTATGGAACACTCGGCTCAACGGCACCGCTACCTGTTCAATTCGCTCGGATACCATCGCTTGGTGGTAAATGGATCCTGCTGCCCCTCGTTTTTCAGCTGCACACCGGGTAATTTCTCCTTTCTGGCTATAAAATTTATGTTACTTACTGCTCGCCCTGGGTTTCCTGGGCCCCCACTGTCCATTGCCGGAGACTGCTATATTTCTTGTGGGCCGCCACTTGTTTTACTTGCTTGGGACGCGCAGCTGCATTTTGTCTGGGGTTTACAACTTGTCTAGGAAGCAGAGATTGGGGGTTTCATTCTTGCGGTGGGGACGCATCCGAACAAAACCTTGACTGTCCCACTAGACCCATCATCGAAACCGACATTATTGGCACATGCACTGACCTCTGGCTCAGAAGCCTCAACTTGTCAGCCGGTTTTACATCAAAATTTCTCCCTTGTTTTTTTCTGTGGGCATCTGCCTTCTCCAGCTGTCTCTAAGAGGCTATTGAAGGGTTGTCCATACACTATGAGCTCCTACGAGGATAAGGTGGACTATTCAGAGGACCCCCTGGAGGGGGTCGACATCTGGGGGTTAGAAACACCTGATGAGGTGGATGCGATGTCGGACTTGGAATCAATACCCGGGGTTGATTTGCCTGCTCAGCCCACACATACCACCGTGGAGGGGTGCATCTCGCCCATGGGGGACCTTGCGCACTTGACCTTTGGCTCACCCTCGAACGAGGATATTGGGCTTTGGGCTTTCACACAGGTTGAGCAGGACACTCTGGCCAGTGCCGCCATCGGCAGCTCAACACTATTCTCGGAGGCGGTCTTACAAGAGATCAGCGACACCTCTCGCTTCTTGTCACATCGGCACGAAGGCCTTCACCCATCTGGGGTTTGCTCACTCTGCCCTTCTGACAAAAATGATACAACACTAGACGGATCGGAGCCCTTAGCTCCTTTGGCGGCCTCTGGGGTATTCACCAACATTCCAGAGGACCTAATCGACCGGGAGAAGACTAGCGATCCGCCTGCATCTGGCGACACTGTAGAGTCGGAACTGGGGGTATGTAAGAGCAGTAAACCACATAAGATCACCAAAAGCAAGTTGAACTACCTCACAAATTTCGGCAGCGAGAGTGGCATGGAAGATTGGAGCATCGTTGCCGCCAAGACCCTGGTTGGGAAGATCTGTGGCCGGAAATACTCATCAGTGAGACTTCAACGGTGGACGAGCGAGATCTGGAGTGATTCACTTGACACTCTACCAGTGGTTGGGGCCATGACCAAAGGCTGGTTCTCTCTTACCTTCGCCCGTCCTGAACACTCTGATTGGGCCCTCAAGCAATTCTGGCACCTAGAACTGCATCCAGTCTATCTCAAGCGATGGGTGCCCCTTTTTGATCCTAAAAAAGAGAATGCAGGTGCTGGACCCATATGGATGAGGTTGCCTGGACTGCCTCTGCATTTATGGAATGAGACTGTGCTTCGAAACATTGGGGGCCATTTCGGTCGGTACCTGGACCATGATCGATCCTACCTATCCATTGGTAGCAGAGCAGTGGCTCGGATCCTGATTTTTCTTGACACCAGGGACGGCCTATATGAGAATTTTATCATGATGTTTGATGGGATGGAGTGGCAGCAACCACTCGACTATGAGGGCGTGCCCTTTCGCTGCAGGAAATGTCATGAGGTTGGTCATCTGTACAAATCATGTCCAAGGAAGGGGGCTGGCAGGATGGTTGCTAAGAAATCTTGCTCCATTGGCGTACAAACTGAGCCGAATCCCAGTATCTGGCCGGACAGTGTGGGCATGCAGACGCGGGCACCTGGGCTCCCTAGTGATGTTAGGTTGAGGACGGCGACTTTTCCCACTTGGACCACCACGCTCCCCAGATCCCGGCCACAGGTCATGTCGGTGCCTCCCCAGCATGATCTCTTCATTCCGGGTACTGCTTCTTCTGGCCCTTTTGCTTCTGATTTTGCAACTATAGCTTCATCCATTACTTTGCCTTTTAATGTAACTGTTACTTTACCTCATCTGTCATCTTCTTTCTCCTTACCTTGTATATCATCGAGTATGACACATACTTCATTAAACCTCCCATCTGTTTGCTGCACCATCACCTCAGCCACTCCTTCTTTTTCCCCTATCATCCATCACTCATCTGCTATGCCCTCCCCTGGCCATTCTGTCACCTCATCGGAGACTCACTCTTCGAAGCACATCTATTTTCTTAGATCCTTAACCAACCCTCAATCTGGAGAGGCTTTTGGCATTGGGCCGGGTCCGGGTAGCTTACCCTCTAAACCTCGTGGCAGACCTTCCGCCCTAGCAAAAGTCGTCAAACGAGAAAATTTCAAAGTGGAAGCAGGCACTCAAACTTCTCTTATGCGGGTCCTTAGAGCATGTAGACCCTTGATGACTGTTACATCATGATTTTCCTCTCCTACAACTGCAGGGGACTGGCCAACCCTGACAAGAGATTGGCCCTCAGAGCACTGTTAGCTCAAAAGCCCTTTGATGTACTTTTTTTGCAAGAAACGCTTGGGGTGGGATTGGAGGTTACTGATACGCTATCAACTTTTCTTCCTGATTGGTCCTTCATCACTCTTGATGCTCGTGGTAGATCTGGAGGATGTGCTCTTGGCATCAACAAAAAAACCACCCGGATGTTAAACTGCTGGGGCCGGACGGGTGTTCTTGCGATGAATGTACTGTTTGGTAGCTCTGAAATTGAGTTTACCCTGGTTAACGTTTATGGACCCTGCTCTGACAGAGAGCACTTCTGGAACTCACTTTTGTCCTGTTCACTCATCTCTGTTCCCCATCTCATTTTGGGCGGGGATCTGAATTTCTCTTTAGGTATTGCTAAATCTTGGGGACCCCTAGCCACCCCGGACCCATTGGCTGAGTTTTTTAACTCCGCGCTCGGTGCATCTCATCTTGTAGACATTCAGACCACCAAGTTGCAACCTACCTGGCGGAACAGGAGGACTGGAAACGCTGCATTGGCACGCAGACTTGACAGATTTCTTATAAAATAGGACCTCCTCCCTGCTGTGTCTCGTGCACGTCAATGGGTGGGATCTGGAGGAAAATCTGATCACTCGCCCATCTTCCTGGAGTTTGAATGTGGACCTATTAGAGCTCGCCCCCCATACAAATTCAATTCCAGATGGTTGCGAGATCCTGATTATAACCAGCTGGTCACTCGGAACTGGCAGCACATCAGTTCCACGATGGATGTTGACCCTGGAAGGGTTATTAATGAAAACCTTAATCGAATTAAGAACCTTACCATACAGTGGGTTCGGAATAAAAAGAAACTGGAAAGGGTGGCTCTGCACAACATTGAGGAGAAAATTGGCTCTCTCAACAATGGTGATCTGTTGGGATATAGCAATGAGGAAGCCAGGGCACAACTTTTTGCACTTGAGACCGAAAAGGCCAAATTGCTGAAACAGAAAGAGGAAGATTGGAGGCTCAAAAGTCGGGCCATTTGGATACAGGCCGGTGACGAAAACACAAAATTTTTTCAGCAGCATGCAAATGGGCGCAAGGCTGCTAACACCATTTGGGAACTGTCAGATCGAAATGGCTTTACTGCAAGAACGCATTAACAACTATCTGAGCTGGGTACCAGACACTTCTCCAATCTGTATAGGGCTTCTACTAATATAAATCTCCCGGAGATCCTGCGCATTACTCAAAACTTTAAACTTTTCGTGGAACAGGAGCAGCAGGATGACCTCAATTCCCCAGTCACCATGGGTGAACTGGAAGGGGTTTTGAAATGGTTCAAGCGGGACAAAAGCCCGGGGCCTGATGGCTGGCCCATTGAGTTTTTCATCCACTTCTTCGACCTCATATCAGCAGACCTTCTGGCTATGATTGAAGATAGCAGGGTGCGGGGCAGGATATATGATGGATTTAACTCCACTTTTATTGCACTTATTCCCAAATCGGACAAACCTACCAGCTTCAATGATTTCAGACCCATTTCGCTGTGTAACTGCATCTACAAGATCATTTCCAAAATTATTGCAAACCGCCTCAAGCCTTTCCTATCCGAACATATTGAAAAGGAACAATTTGCCTTTCTGAACCATAGGCAAATACATGAGGCCATTGGTATAGCCCAGGAGGCCCTTCACTCTATCAAATCGCTCCGACTGAAATCAACTATTCTCAAGATTGATCTCACTAAAGCTTTTGACCAAGTTGACTGGAGTTACCTTCACCTCATCCTTATCCACTCTGGGTTTCCACATACCCTTATCAACTGGATTATGGGCTGCATTTGTCACGCTACCTTCAGCATTTTGATCAATGGTACTGCTACTGATTTTTTCCATGCGGGGAGGGGGCTCCGTCAGGGTTGTCCCCTTTCACCATTACTATTTGTCCTCGTCATGGAGGGCCTCTCTGTGCTCATCAATAATGAAAAAGATAGAGGGTCACTACAAGGGCTCCGGATCATTGATAATTTATATCTTACTCACCTTTTATTTGTAGATGATGTACTTATTTTCCTAAATGGGACTAGACAAGACTCTGTTCAATTTGATCTGCTCCTGAAATGGTTTTGTAGGGCTACCGGTATGGCACCGAATTGCACCAAATCCTCTATCATTATGACGGGTTGCACGAGACTGGAACAAGACACCTCCAGGAATCTGTTTGACTACGTCTGCATTGATATCAATGGCGGACTCAAATACCTGGGGTATCTCATCAAACCAAATGACTATATGATCAAGGACTGGAACTGGATCATAGCAAAAATTGAGCGCAGAATCAACGTTTGGTATAACCGATGGTTGAGCAGGGCTGGTAGACTCATCCTCATAAAGTCTGTACTGGAGGCCATACCGGTCTATTGGATGACCCTAGACTGGATTCCGATCGGCATAACTAATCGGATAAAGTGCATCTGCAGACAATTCCTTTGGCGCAACCAAGGTAAGGCATCCACATTTGCCTGGATTGCATGGGATCGTATCAATCTGCCCAAAAAATGGGGCGGCTGGGGGTTAAAGGATCTTCACCTTTTTTCTCGGGCCCTTGTGGCTAAGATGGGCTGGCACTTAATTACAGGACAGAGCTTATGGAGGGAGGTTATTGTTGCCAAGTATATATCTCCCCAAAGCCCACTCGAATGGTTCCGTGGCTGCATCACTCTAAATTCGGGGGCTTCAATCATCTGGAGGGCTATTACAAAGGCAGCGCACATTCTACAGAATGGTCTATCTTGGCAAATTGGTTCGGGAACTGCGGTCCGTATTGGCACTGACTCCTGGTCGGGGAGTGGAGAATATCATAAACTGCCGGCATTTATCATTGATCATCTGGCCCACAGAAACATCACTTATTTGGCACAGATTGTTGATTGGGCACACTCCACTTGGCGGGAACAAGCCTGGCTACAGGCGGGTGACCTTGGGATCCCTCCGGAGGGCACTCGAGTCTGGCAGCAATTTATCTGGGCACTGAAAGCAACCAACATTCGCATTTCTGACCGTGAGGACAATCTGATATGGGCTGTTTCAAAAGATGGGCATTATTCTCCAAAGCTAGGTTACCTCGAACTTATCAAGCACAGGGAACCCCCCATTAAGGACTGGTGGTGGCGTTCCATTTGGAAATTAAAATCCTCGCATAAGCACAGACTTCTGTTCTGGTGCATGCTCAGAGACTGCATTCCTACCACGGATTTCCTTCACAGAAGGGCTTTTCACGGGGCATCTAGATGCTGCTACTGTCAAAATGACAACGAGGATGCACACCATTTATTCCTGCATTGTAACATTATCCTAAACATTTGGTCTCGGATTATAACAGAACTGGGTTGCAGATTCAATTGGGCCAGAGACACTTTATTAGAAGCCTGGACTCGTTGGTGGCAGCACTCGGCACACAGTCCAAAACTCCGCAACCTCCCTCTAATCGTGGCTTGGGAAATATGGATAGGGCGAAACAAACAGATTTTTAATGAGATTCCCATTGACTGTGCATGGATTTGTGCAGCATCTCTTGCCACCTTTCGGCTAATACCTGAGGACAGTATTCGCTGCAAGCCACCTCATGCGAGCCCAGAAACCATTGATCACAGCCGGGCGTGGGCATATTTTGATGGCGCGTCCAACGCTCATGGGTGTGGGGGGGGCGCCGTTCTCTATTTGAATGACCAACACTATTACTACATCAGAATGGGGTTAGGACCAGGCACCAACAACTTCGCCGAACTGCAGAGCCTCAGACTTCTTCTTACCTTTGCTCGAGACATTCACTGTGACTCCATCCAGATCTTTGGTGATTCTCTACTTGTGACCAATTGGTTTAATAATCTATCTCATTGTCACTCACACACACTGTCCGCACTGCTGAGCGAGGTTCACCATCTCAGAGCACTATTTGACTCCATCACAGTGAATCATATATACAGGTCTCGGAACGAAGTCGCTGATCAACTGTCCAAAGAAGCTGCGGAGCTGACTTGGGGTACCTGGCACATCACTGAACATACTGCTGGACAGATCTACAGATACTATCACCGGCCTTTTATCGAGGAGGCTCCTCCTATTTTTGATATGTAGCAGTACAGATATTCTGGGGGATTTTGATTCTTACTCCCATTTATATATATTCGGCATGTATTTATCATATTTATACTTAGGTTCTAGAGGAGTTAGTAAGTTATGCACCGAACTTACTATATGACACTTGTTTCATTACTGATGTATCATGTTTTGGGACTGTGATTGCCTACAGTTTTGATTGTGTGGCTGACTATAATTGATTTTGGACTGAACAGTAGTTTCTACTACAGCTTTATGTAACATGTAGCTGATCATTAATTGAAAGGTTACGAACTTTTTGTTTGTGAAAAAAAATTATATTATTATTATTAAAATTTTTATTAAAAATAATATAAATTGAAAAATATAATATTATATATATATATATATATATATATATATATATATATATATATATATATATATATATGTATATATATAAGAGCTTCTACATTAATTTGTGATGTTACACTTTAGGATGGGACAAGTAAATGTAAGTTTATGGCATATATTAACATAATGAAAATAATTTTTAATAAAGGATTTTGCATATACTTTAGCAATATAAAATTATGTAAAAAAAAGGTTTTTATTTTTATTTTTAATATTAATAATGGAAAATGTCATAAAGTTTATTTAATTTCAATTTTGAGGTTAGAAATTTGGTGAATTTAAAAAGGAATTGAGGTTTGGTGAATTTCATGGCTATTGGCCGAGTCCATAATTTCAGTTGCTAACTTTATGTTATAATTTATCTTTGTAATTTTCTAATCCATGATAACCTTTTTTACATTTATTGATGTTGATTTTCTACTATTTTATGGTTTATTCATTTTAAAGTTTATATATCTAAAAAAAAATGTATATAGACAAACCTAATGAAGAACCTTATAAAATAAAATATACAATAATAATACTTAATTATTACAAAGCCAAATTTAAATCTGAACCATGTGACTTAAGTAATAGAAATTTACGGGGAATTTTAACAAATTTTCACTATAGAGTTGAAGTTTCAATGAATTTTGTTTTAGGTGAACTTATATTGATAATGAACATCAATAAGCTAATACTTGATTCAGATATTCAAGGAACTAGTATCCTTATATTGATAATAAACATTAGAGTGCCAATATTTGCAAGCACCAAGGTTTTACATGCATTTAAAGGGATTAATTTTTTTAATCATTTAAATACACCCTATGTACTAATTATTTCATATTAATTTATAAAAGAAAATTGCAACTTATTGATCCCTCTCTATGCTTCATACATTTAGGGTTAATATACGTCGGTTTATTTTTTTTTAGATATTGTCATGTAAATATACATAATGTTTCTTTTTTTTTAAGAATCAAAATGTTTTAGTTATATTAGTGGTTTTAGTACATTTTTAGTTATCAATATCTCTTTTTTAATATTACATCTCAACTTCATATCTAGCATGGAAGAAAATAGACATCTCCCTCATATTGAACACCACACAAAAGAATATTTTTTAACTATCAAGAAGGTAGATCCATCTTAAAAATTCTTAGAAAAATCTTTCATAACTTTTTTTCAATCTAAAAAGTTTTAGTACTTTTTTAGTTATCAATATTTATTTTTTAATATTACATCTCAACTTCATATCTAACATGGAAGAAATTAGAAATATCCAACACAACACAATTTTTTTTATTTAATCACCAAGAAAATAGATCCATTCCAAAAATTTTAAGAAATTACAATTTTTTTCAATCTAGCAATTTTCTCAATAAAATATATATATATATATATATATATATATATATATATATATATATATATATATATATATATATATATATATATATAATGTTTTTGGTTTCAATTTTTTTATGATGATCATAGTTAAATCTCTCTAAGAGCCAATCACCAAGCTACTGAATTAATTTTTTATTTTTATGTTTACAATTTTAAAAGAAACACTCTTAAATAACCATTATACTTTAATTTCTTCTTCTTCTAATTTCAACCGTGACCAAATTTCTTTAAGAGTGAATTTGGTACATGGAAAACTGTCAAGAAAATTAAGGAATTACTTAGTTTTTTAGATCACCATAATTTTATGAATTAATTATTAATAAAGTTGGTATTACAATTAATATTTTGAAACTATAATTTGATATGGATATACACATTTTTGTTATTACTATTTTTTTACATGTTAAAACAAATTATAAATTTTCCTTATACTAGAATGTAAAAAGCATTTATCAATAATTTTTTTGTTATTTTTCCCTTAATTTCACTATATGTGTGTGTCATATTATTTTTTTCAAGTTTCCCTTATGGCGTGGTCAAGATGGACTTCCACGGTAGGAGCAGGTTTACTCCACCAAGGCTTCTCGAGGTGTTTTAAGGAGTTTTTATGGGATTCAATTGCATTCTCTTAACGTATTCTACCATCTGTACAACTTTCCTTTCGTTCCATTGCATTTTGAAAACTTTCAAAAAATATGTTTATTGGGCCTAACTCAATTAATTATGCTTAAGGTGGCATTCTGCAAGGAATACTTAAGATAATGCCTTAGTGTAATAGCTCGTTGAAACTGGAATGAGAATATCTACAAGATGAGATGGTGGGAAGTGACTTTCAAGGGCATGAGGAGGGATGGTGGTCGATTTACCATTTTCCCTAATTAAAAAGGTATTAAGTGATTAAAATAATAATAAAATAAGGATTCTAGAGAGGTCCGTCAAATCCATAAAAGAGGAGGAGGACACCATTTGAGGAAATCTTGGATTGTTGACATTTTCTATTGATGAGGTTTGGAGAACCTAGTTCCCAACTTCTATAGCCCAAGGATGGAAACCCTTGGGTTTTCTAGTGGGTGTTGGATGAAAATACAACACTCTTGAGGATATTTCACTCAGAAATCTCACGGTGCTTCATTGGAGTTTTGGAGGATATTTCACTCAGAAATCTCATGGTGCTTCATTGGACTTTTGGACAACGTAGTTTTGCAGTAGCAAGTCTACAATAGTCTTCTTGTCAGACCATCTACGCCATTGCTAGGTTCACTCATCATTTGAGTCAGAGATATTTTTATGGGGTTTTCTTTATTTGCTTGGCAATCTCAGGTTCCACTCTTCCTTCATGTTGAGTGCTCTTTCCAGTGAATTAATAAAATGGACCTTTGATTTTATCGGTGTTTATTTTGGATAGTTTTGTTGTTAAAGTTCATTTCTTTTATATACTGTTAATTTTCCATTAAGCATATTACAATGGTATCAGAGCAAAATTGAATTGCAAAATGATGGAAGCCATCAGTGACCAAGTTGAGTTTGAGATCGTGTTAGCAGATGGGATATCCTAGTGTCTAGTTTCATTCCATGGGAGGGTTAGATTTTTGTATATTTCCCTTTTAACCAAACCAACATTCATATTATAACCATTGAATTCGTCAATACCTAGGATTGATCTACATCTTTTTTTCCATAAACTATTAAAAACAATACATATACAATAAAATTCATTCCAGCTACCAAAAGGTGTTATAACTTCTCAAGACCGATTTGAAGATTTAATGTTTCAATTGTTCAGTATGGGACATAGATTTTAAAGATGTAGTAGTCTCTACTTTCAGAGAGACCTGTCTCTTATGACTGATACGTTTCACAGAGAACCAATTTTCTAGAGTTGATGTGATTGGAGAAGAACGTGAATCTTACTGGAGGGAGATACGAGTTACAGAAGGGTTGTGAGACTTCCTTTGTTGGATGAAAATAAAGTCATTTTCATAATGTGCGAAAAGTTTTAAATGGAAGCATTCTGAATATAACAAACTAGTTTTGTAACGGTGCACGATGAGTTGGACAATGGATGAGAGGAACAAAGGTGGAGTTGTCACACCATTATCAAGTTCCATTTCGTGTATAATTCCTAAGTTAGTTCCAAATTATTAATATCTTAGAAATGTTATACTTAAATTTATTAAATTACTCTTCCACCTTAATAAATCTAATAAATTTTTAATAGGGTTAAGTGTGTTTGGGCTAGAATAATAATGAGATGGGTGACTTTTTGGGAAGTCTTAATATTGCACTCTCTCTTTTAAGAAAATTCCCAAAAGTGCGGCTTGTTGGTTAGTGAACACATTGCTAATATATTTGTGCCGCTATGCAAGTCACAGGTTCAAACATCGACTTACTTGAGTATTGTTCTTGAGAGTGGTGTTGTTCGACTTGAAAATTATAATGACAACCATCAAAGATCAACCATATATCATGGGAGTACAGATCATTAAAAAAAAAATAATATGATAAATTTTAATATACTTACTGATAAGAAATGCGGAAGACAGAAGTTGACAAACACACGGGAGCTCACAGGTGCAGATCACCAGGAGCTCCCACCAGCAAATGCATTCGCTTGAGATTATTCATTAAGCATCAGGAATTAAATAGATACATAGGCAAAACAGATTCCTAATTAATAGGAACTGAATGTCAAATAAAGTACAAATCATAACTACGTAACCTATTCTCCATTAATTTCTAACACCCCCCCTTAATGGAGAAAGGGATTTTTAAACACACCTAAAGTGTCCCTAAACAAATCAAACTTCAGTCTTCCTAGTGGCTTAGTGAATATGTCAGCCATATTATCACAAGAATTACAATAGTCTACAGAAATCTCTTTGGACTGCACTTTCTCCCTAACAAAATGAAATTGAGTGTCTATGTGCTTAGTGTTTTTATGAAACACAGGATTGTAAGCCAGTTTGATGGAACTCTGATTGTCACAATTGATGATCGTAGCTTCTGTCTGTTCTTCCCCTGCATCTTGGAGAAGTCTACGCAACCAAACTGCCTCACATGTCGCTGCACACATAGCTTGATATTCTGCTTCTGCCGAGGATAAAGCAACAGTATGCTGCTTCTTGCTGCACCAAGAGATGACCCAGGAACCAATGTTGAAGGCGTAACCTGTAATTGATCTTTTGTCATCTAGATTTCCCGCCCAATCAGAGTCTGTATAACCTGTCAACTTAACATCAAATGAGTCAGAATACAAAATACCAAAATCTGATGTTCCTTGCAGATACCTTAATACTCCTTTCGCTGCACTCCAGTGACTGTCATGAGGTTGAGTCATAAACTGACTCAAAACACTTGCTGCATAGGCTATGTCAGGTCTTGTTGTAGTCAAATAAATAAGACTACCAACCAATTGTCTGTACAATGTTGCATCTGCATATTTCGAACCATCATCCATCTGAAGTTTGCTATTCTGCTGTAAAGGTATGCATGAAGGCTTACACTCATCCATCTTAAACCTGGATAACAGAATCTTTGCATACTTACCCTGGGACAAGAAAGTTTGACTTGAATCTCTCCAAACTTCTAGACCCAAACAGTATTGCATTTCTCCAAGGTCCTTCATCTCAAATTTCTGTGATAATTGCTGCTTGATTTCTTCAATGAGATTGTCTGCACTTCCTATTATTATCAAATCATCTACATACAAAGAAATCACCACTATCTGCCCTTCATTATTAAACATGGTATATAAATTGGGATCATTTTTGCTCCTTTCATAACCATTCATGAGGAAAAAAGAATCAATTTTTTCATACCAGGATCTAGGTGCCTGCTTTAAACCATATAAAGCTTTCTTTAATCTACACACTAGATGATCTTCTCCCTTCTTAACAAATCATTCAGGCTGTACTAAGTATACTTCTTCTTTTAAATCACCGTTTAAGAAAGCAGACTTAACATCTAATTGATGTATTTTCCAATGATGTTTAGTGGCTAAAGCAATGATCATTCTGATGGTGTTTAATTTTGCAACAGGGGCAAATGTCTCCTCAAAATCAATACCTTCTATCTGGGAATATCCCTTTGCCACCAACCTTGCTTTATGTTTATCAATCGATCCATCTGCTCTAAATTTCAACTTAAATAACCATTTGCAACCTATGGGTTGTTTATCATCAGGAAGTTTTACTAGATCCCACGTATTGTTCTTAATGATGGATTCATATTCCTCATTCATTGCTTTCTTCCATTCAAGACTTTTACTAGCTTCATAAAAGTTAGAAGGTTCTGCAATGTTTAACATACCAGTCATAAGCGCATAATCCCTATATCGAGCTGGTAACTGTCTTGGCCTGTTTGATCTTCTGAGTGGTGGGGGTTCAATTATTCTGCTTATTTCTTCCCTTTTTGGACTGAACTCCACATTATCCTGCTGATGCTGTACCTGCTGCTGTTCCTGCTTCTGTTCCTGCTGCTGACTGACTCCTGTTTCAATATCCTCTTATGAGAGTAAGGGCACATGCCATTCTTCATTGTTTTGGACAGGATTTCCATCATCAATCTGTTCATGGAATAATACATCTCTACTAACAAACACCTTGTGAGTAGCAGGGTCAAACAATTTATAAGCCTTATACTCACTGCAGTATCCAATGAACGTGCATTTAATGGCCTTTGAATCTAACTTCTTCCTATTCTCTTTAGGAACATGTGCAAAAGCTTTACAGCCAAATACTCTAAGATGACTTACTACAGGCTTGAAGCCAAACAATGCTTCAAAAGGAGTTTTATACTCAAGACTTTTAGTAGGACTCCTATTCTTTAAATACACTGTAGTATTAACAGCTTCTGCCCAAAAACCATTGGTTAGATTCTTACCTTTCAACATACTACGAGCACACTCCACCAGTGTTCTGTTTTTCCTCTCAGCAACTCCATTCTGCTGAGGAGTGTAAGGTGTTGTGAATTGCTGCTGTATCCCATGCTCGTTGCAATATTTGATGAAGACTCTTTCTTGAATTCCCCCCCTTGATCTGATCGAAGAATCCTGATGAACTTTTCTGTTTGCTTCTCAATCATGTTTCTGAATTGCTTGAAATATTCAAAAGCATGACTTTTCTGTTTAAGAAAATACACCCATGTGAATCTTGTACATTCATCAACAAAGATTAAAAAATAATAGGCCCCCCCTAACGACCTCGTCTGCATCGGGCCACATAAGTCAGTATGTACAAGTTCAAGTATATCCCTCTGTTTTCTATCTTTAACGGCAGGAAATTCATCTCTATGCTGTTTACCGAAGGCACATGCCTCACAATCAATATGCAACTTTTTCAAAACAGGAAGACCCTCTACCATACCTTTGTTTTGCAGCAGAAAGAGATCACCAAAGTTAATATGCCCAAGTCGTTGATGCCACAAATTTTCAGCGGACTTATTTGACGCCATCAAGGCTTGCTGAGGCGTACTTTTCACATCCAACTTGTAGAGTCCTCCTATGTGAATACCTGTAGCAATGGGCTTCATCTGATCCAACAAATCTTTAATAATGCAATAAGATTTAAAAAATTCTACCTTGAGGTCCTGATCTGTAATCTTGGACACAGAAATCAGATTCTTCTTAATGCCAGGAACATACCACACATCAGATATATTCCTGATCTTACCATCAGGCAGAATAACAAGGACATCTCCATGTCCCTTGATCTCGTACCCACTATTATCTCCAAGATAGACTTTTACTCCAGAGTTGGATTCTTTAAAATTTCTGAACCATTGCTTTTTACCTGACATATGCGAGGAGGCTCCAGAATCCACGAACCAAATATCTGATTCATCCTCCTCAGTAGCAGTGTCGGCCTCGGCCATAAATAGTCTAACATCCAGATTCTGATCTGGGTCTGTATCTGCATCTGCATCCGCCAAATGACCTGCATGCCTTCTCTGATTGTACCTCTCTTGATTTGCCTTCTTCTTGCGACAAAATTTAGCAATATGGCCTATCTTACCACAATAAAAACATTCAGGAGCAGAGTCATTTATATACGAGGTCATACCTTGTGGTGTCATTTTTGATGTGTTGCCCCTCCTCTGATCAGCCATCGCTCTCCCTTTTGGCTTGAACTTTGTTATCAATGCAAGATCTGGATCTTGAGGCTTGAGAGACGACCTCCTTTCCTCTTCATGTAGCAAAATTCGAGTAAGCTCTTCAAAACACGGAGGCTTTTCCCTTGCATTCAGTCCAGTTATAAACATCTGATAGTCATCTGTCATACCGTTCATGGTGATTGTCACCAGATCATCATTTGCCACGTTTTGACCGATATCAGATAGTTTATCTTTAACTTCCTTTATTCGGGATAAGAATGACGAAACAGACTCATTCTCCTCCATCTTGATTGAGAGGATCTTCTTCCTGAGGAACAAGGTTCGGCTGGTGTTCTTGATTTCATACATGTCTTTGAGAGTTGTCCAGATTTCAGTCGCTATCTTGCAATCCCGAATATGAGGGATGATGCAATCTTTAACTGACAATTTTAGTAGGACCTTTGCCTTCAGCTCCCTTTTCTCCCATTCTTGAATTGTTGCATTCGTTCCACCATTTGCAACCGTCGGCTTACCTTCATCGCCGATGAAAATACTATAGGTATTCTGACCTTCAAGCAAAGTCTGAAGCTTAAATTTCCAATTTGTGTAATTGGAACCATCCAATTTGCTGCTTTCATTTAAATAATCTGCCATCTGAGCATTCATCTTGAAAAGAAAAAAAAAAGGCTACTCCGGCAACTTAAAAAAAATGAACAACTCTCGATTATCACAACAAATTGAATATGGTTGAATTACAACAGTTGTGAAACACAAATTATGAATAAAAATCTGACTGCAGCCTATTGAAAAAAAAATCTATTTTCCTGTGTGTTTAGCAGACAAGTATGCTCATAATGAAGGCCATAAAAAAAATGCCGTAATCTGCACAATGGTCCCCTGCGGTGTTTTAAGATCATCTACGACATCTCCATAACCCTTTCGTTTCCAACTAATATCCACAGCCTTTGGAAGACAAGAATTTGAAATGTAGGGCATCCTTCCTTCTAGAGGCCCAAAACTCTGGGCGAATTTTCAATTATTAACCGAGAGAAGGTCAATTTTACAACACAGTATGAGTATGAGACCAAGTATTTCACACAAAGGCTAGATCATTTCAGCTTCAAGAATCATAAGAATTCATCGTTCCAGCAGCGTTATCTCATCAAAATAAATGACAAGTACTGGCAGAACGTATAGAAGCTCATCAAAATAACAAAACGCAAGTCTCGGGCTGAAAATGATCAATTATACTGTGAATCAAAAACAATCATCCGGGAAATGGATATTACTTTCACGGAACTTTTCTCACAACAATAAACCACTCACTGATATTAACTGGACATGAGTGCCGATGATCTCAATCAAACCAGTTTGTTACTGTTCAACCTCACGAATTACCGGGCCTGCTTCACGCCTTCACCCGTTTCTTCTTTGTAACACTCTTTTCCTGTTTCTTCTTTGTAACGCCTTTACCGGGCCTGCTTCACGCCTTTACATTCAAATTTGCATTCAATTCGACCGCTGGCTAAAAAAAAATTGACAGAAATTGACAGCGGCCACATACACAGTCTTCAAAATTTGTGCGGGCCTCAAAAATTGATATGAACGGCACAATGACTATGCAAGGATTCAAGTCGGAAGTTTGTGTATTAAATAAACAAATTGATATAATTTCTGTGTACCAGCAAATTAAATCACAGATTCAGAAAGAATTTTCCCTTGTTTTGGCGTTCACAAAGAATCACAAAAAAAAAACTCGCTTACGGCAATTTTAGTTCACAGAGGCTGGCGGCTCTCTTTCTCCAGTGACAGGACCGCAGCTCGGACAAACAACGAGGTCTTCTCTCAGCCCCTACTGCACTCTGCACACAGCTCGATCCACTTTCAGGCAACACCAAACAAAATCGCCTTCTCGGCCTTGAAAGCGCCTTCACGGCAATACAATCTCCCTCACGCATTCAACAGAGAACGCAGCTCTTCCCAGCTCTGATACCATGATAAGAAATGCGGAAGACAGAAGTTGACAAACACACGGGAGCTCACAGGTGCAGATCACCAGGAGCTCCCACCAGCAAATGCATTCGCTTGAGATTATTCATTAAGCATCAGGAATTAAATAGATACATAGGCAAAACAGATTCCTAATTAATAGGAACTGAATGTCAAATAAAGTGCAAATCATAACTACGTAACCTATTCTCCATTAATTTCTAACAACTTACGCCTAAGACGTTCTCTCCGCGGGCTCTTGGTGTCCAAACATTTTTCATTGCAACCAATCGAAATCCATCGTTTTCTTCTTCCGTCATCGAGTAAGAAACTTAAAAGTAAAGACTTTTGCGTAGTCTTGGTTGACCATTTTCGCAAGAGAGATCGATCCGAGCAGCAAGATAGAGAGACATACAACAATATAAAATATATCTGGAGGTATAGAGAGAGGTAAGGAAAGGAACAAGTTCTTAGTTGATGAGTAGGGAGGTTCTTTCATGTGCACTTGAGTTGAGTGCATTAGAAGAAATTTCAGCTTGAAAGTGCCCATGAAATTTTCATGTAATTTCCATGTCATAATATGTCAATCAATCAAATTTCTTTAAACTTAAAAAGAGGTATATGTAAATATTTTGGAAAGAAAATAAGAAAAAAGACTTTTTTTTTTTAATTGTATTTTTTATTTATCTTCTTATTTTCATTTCATTGAACTAAGATAGATGTCCTATATTGTAGGTCTATTTATATAGAATTATTCAAATAATTATCTATGATAATTCTTTAGTGTAAACTAAATGTTTAAATGTTTTGATATTGATAATAATAAAAACATAATTTACATTATATGTAGACATTCCAGCATTGTGATTATATTACTTTAATGTCAAACAAAATAAATTATATTATATAACTTTATCGAAACTTTAAAAACTTTAATTTATGAGATTTGAAGTGTATAATTATTTGAATCTATTTAATAAAACTATGTTTTAAAATAAATTAAAAAGAGTTTAATTTTAGAGTTATAATTTATTTTAATAATTAAAATAGAGGGGGAGATCTTTTACGTTAAGGGAGAAAGAACCTTACACTAAAAAAAAATTCCACTCTAAAATCTAGAGTGATTTACTATATGTTTTAATGCAATAATCAATTCTCCTTTAAATTTGCATCTATACATATTAATTTTTAAGAATAATTTTTTTTTTTTTTTTTTTTTAGCTATAATTTTTAGTAAAGCTTTGAGCTTGTAATCATGATTTACATATTTTTGATCACATAGGATAGTTTGGTAGTTAGCTTTATGTATTCAAGTTCACATATTTTTGACCTTTTGACCACATAAGGTGGTTAGGTAGTTAGATTTATACATTCACGTTTTTTAATTTCATTTTATAATTATGATATTTGGCTAGATAAATACTTTATTGCTCAAATGGATTAACATGTCATACATGCTCTCTGAAGATTATGATAACTAGTTTCAATGAATCAATCTTTATTAGCATCAAGAAAAACATGAAATAATATGGGATGGAGGAGATTCATATTTAAACAATAACCAGAGTGTATTTAAAAATATTATTTCTATACAACTTAAATAATAATTATAAATTAGGCTAATTAGCTAATTATAAGTAATAAATTTGCTAAAGGTTCCATAAATTTTTTTAGCAAAATAATATTTAAATGTTTTTTTAAAAATATATTTTATATTTATTGTAATATAAAAATTAAATTCTATGATGAAAATTAAAAGGTGAAAAAAGAAGAAGAGAATGAACAAGTTACAATACTTCACATAAACTAAAATAATTTATAACACTACCAAACAATAGCATTATTTTAAATTTAAATGCATAAACATTAAAATAAATAGAGATATAATTTTTATAGTTTTCACTTAGCTTTTGGGTAATAGTTAATTTTAATTAAAGCTAAGATCATCAAAAGTTACCTTGTTATTTCCGAAAATGCAAAACAACATATGATATGGTAAATATCTTTCTCATACAACTTTTCCAAATTAACAAACTTATTGGCCTCTTTACCTTTTTAAGGCAATTGTTTGATAATATAGATATATATATAGGAAGGAAGGTTCAGAGTTGAGAGCGCGTGTAAATATGAGGTCGCAGTTGAGAGCCTTGAGAACATAAATATAACCGTGGAGCCGAGGACGCTCGCCTTCGGAGGAGGACTTATACAGTAACATTTGAAAGAAAAATTGCAGCTAACCACAAACCTAAAGGACGCCAATTCTTCGGTCAAATATTACGGAAATGAGTGAAGGGTGGAACGCAAGTTGTTCACAGTCCAGTGGCCATAGCCTGGAAACACTATGAAAAATGAATGACGAATGAGGCATCTGATACTATTGGTCTAAGACTGGCGCAATTGTTCGTATTGGATGCCTATAGTTTGAATAAAAGTAGAAGTCAACCACGCAGATGTGACCACTTTGTTTTGTTTACGTAGGTAAAACGACACGAGTGGATATTCCAACTTCCAATTGTCGTAGCCTTACCTCACTCCATTATCTTCTACATGTTTGGAATTTGTCAATTCCTATTACCAGTATTATAAACATGTGAGGAAGTGTTTTCTAAGTTGGTAGACAAAAATTTACTATGCATTTTACTTAATGCAAATGTGACCAATTAATTTACTTATGCAAATATTACAAGTGTAAAAGATGAGAGCTGAGCTTGACAACTCTCTATACATGTCTATATGTCATTTCCACCTTCAATCTTTCTCATAAAACTGAAACTACCTCGACAGTACCTTCCTTTCTATGTGTGGTTTTCACTTTTAAATTTTAATCCCTCTTTCTTTGAAAACAAATTCTAATGATAATTAAATTTCATACAAATCAATATCTATATTTTTAAAATAATATGAACATATTATCTATTGATAATTCAACATTTTTAAATAATTCATACATATTTTTTTTATATATCATATTGAGCTTTAATAATAATATAAATTAAAATTTATAATTTGAAAACTAATCATATAAATTAAAATTTATTTTATATATAAATAAATTAAAATTTAATTAAATAAAATTTTAAAAAAATAATATTATTTTGTTTTTTTACCATAAATATTTTTATATTGTATATAAGGAATATATATGTTTTGGTCAACAAAACACTTTTAGACAACAAGGTTTAAAGTCATGAAATACTCATTACGAGTTCAACATATCACATTTCATTATTGAATTCAACTAGAATGAATTGACAATAAAATAAAAAAATTGTTTTGCAAAGAGACACATTTTATAGCCTAGTAGTGATATGTGTAATTCATTTCATACATGAGCGTTGACACATGCCCTTCTTAAAATAAAAATAAAATACAAAATAAAGAAATAATGACAAACATAGTTGCATAGTTTTAATTAAAATTATATTATTTCTATTGTGCATTATTGTTGATATTACAACCATTATGAATGAGAGATATAATAACTTTCACAACATGTGGAATTATATCTATATATATATATATATATATAACAAAAAAATATTACACCATAAATAAAATATTTCAATTGAGAGAGAGATAATATTTCAATGGCTACATTAAAAATAAAATATCATCTTGATATATATAAAGAGATAAAAGGTCAGAAGAGAAAAAAAAATCTCTCTCTCTACCAAAAAAAAAATGAAACAGTCACTCAAAAAACCACAATTGCACAATATATGACCTCGGAAACCCTTTTGGGAGAAAATTTGGTGGGACAATACATCACATAAATGAACAATTTTTTGATCATTCAAATGACAAGACCTTCTTGGTATATATAGGAGTCTAAATGGTAACAATATAATCAAAGCCTACACAACAATAATAATGTAAGGGCACAACAATACAAATAGTGGGCTTCTATGGGACACAATGAATAGCAATATGGGGGTTACATGGGCACAATAATAACAGTAAGGTGCCTACACTAACAATAACAGTAATGGTGATACACTAGTATTATAGGGACCTTACACTTAGTGGAAAATTCATCTTTCGTGAGGTAGACATTATACACTAACATAGCCAACCAAATTCCTAGAAGTAACATTTTCTTTCCATTTTTCCCAAGAACCAATAAAATAATTTTTTTCCTCAAGCACCTTTTCCTAATGTCACCTTCTACCTTTCCCAACCCATTAACAAAAAAATTAGTATCCCTAAATAAGCTTAAGGGAAATTTAGGATCAGGGTTAAATGAATTTAAGTCACCTAAAGCCATTTTGTATGTTAATCCCTACCCCCACAATCATTAAACCCTAATTTAACTTATCTACCATATTTCAAATATTTTAGAAAATCATTTCCCGTTATTGTATGTTGGCTCTATGATATAGTCAAGGTTAATGGAACATTTCTAAATCTGGTCTATGTTTTCTAATGTCCTAACAAAATCCATCTTCTAGGGGCAAGAAGGTCTCACTTGAGATGCATATAATAATTCCCATTAAGTAAAGCACAAAATGTCAAATATTTTAGCTGGGATCACATTTGATATGATATTATTGGTGTCCGTTTAAACCATTAGAACTAACATCATTCAGATCAATAAAAAACAAACATAGATCACCAAAATTTAGTACAAATACAGGCACATAGGTAGAATAATAATCCATTATACTAATAAAATGCACGGTAATATATAACTCTAATGTCAAGTGAACTCTAAAAACTAATAACAAATGCAATCCCTCTTACAATTTCTCCCTAATATTAAGTCTATTTAAGTACCTTACATACCTCATTGATATAATAAACTAGAGTAGATTTAAAATATTCTATATTATAATAGAGAATATACCAACTATAAGCCACTCAACACAAAAATAGAGTATAAAAGAGTATATTTTTTTAGAGAGATACACAAATTATACATTGAAATAGGTGCAAAGAATATATGAGATGACTCCTTAGCTTATGTACTCAACCTTCTATATATCAACTTATTCAACATTCTACAGGTTTCCTTCTTCTACAAATTCATATTTTTTCATGTTTTGTTGAGATTTTCTCTATGCTAAAACTTAATAAAAAATGATCCACAAAAATGCCTTGACGATGCCTTCTAACTGATCCCTAAGTTGGGTTCTATGCTCTTATATGTCCTGCTTTAATGACCAATATTTTAATCATGTGGAAAATATCAAACCTGGACCTACTAAGTATGGCTTATTACCTTTGATAGCTCCCCTTATCTAGATATTAGATTATGGTGATCCCAAGTAAATAACGTTCTTTATGAACCTTTAGATATGTAACTTTACTATGGTAGAACTAGCATACCTAGGTAGACCTCTAATATTCCCTTGATTTTGTATTTCAATTGCACATGATGATAACAAGAATAAAAATGGGGAAATATATACAGGAGCAGTAATATCCCAATTTTAGGTACTCGAGCTCTAATCTTAGCCACATTACTAGATACTCATCCCAAAATATGTTTGATATCTCCTCCCAATAATATTTCTTAATTAAAACGATCCATCAAATCCTATCTTAATTTCACATTGATCTTCTAAATTCTAAATGTACAACTACCTTAAGAAGGGTAATGCTAAAAAATGGGACTAAAATTATAGGAAAGACTAGTGGAAAAATCCATCTCTTGCTCTATATTCATTTCCCATAGCTAGGTAATGAGAGCACGAGAACACCTACTTCTATAGAAGCACCTATAATAATTTTGTGGGTTTGGATAATCACCCTATGGTTAGTGTCTTCACACCATCCTAGATTACAAAATGTGTCCATACAATCATAATACTAGGTGTATTTTCTCTTAAAAAGTTATGCAAAGATAGATTTCCCTTTTATGGCCAAGTTCCACCAAAGTGGTTCCTCCTACCTACCTATTACCTCAACTTATTTCTTGGCAAGACTACCATATAAGCCACCAAATTTCTATCATATCCACGAGTCAACAACAATTTGTGGTTCAAGATATAGTTAAGTTGAAATAAACTTATTTGTAGAGCCTAAGATATTTTTCCACCTCTAATTTTTATGGATAAAGAGATATTAATTTTCTAAAGCATGTGGGACTTGAGCTATCACCTTTCCCAGGTTGACTCCCTCTATTGAACATCATGGAAAATATCCATAAATTAGTTATCCTTACTAAACCAAACATTTCATTAGAATGATCAATAATCCTATGACATTACTACTTCATTGCAGTTTTTGACCACATAGAGCTTATTTTGATGTCACTATAATTCACTTTTAATGTCACATGATTGGATTGAAGAATCAACCAAAATCCCATCTAACAATGGTTTCTACATAATGTCCCCTCATTTTTTATATGATTAATAATTATTTATAATAATAAATACATCCCTATTAAAAAAAAACTTACAAATTTCATTTAATGGAATTTAATTCCCCTAGACACATTTAAGCTCCATTCAGGGTTTCACAACATTTATGTATTTGAAATATCAATTTTTTTTCATTTCTCTCACGTTCCAACATTTTTTCAATCAAGGAGGAGGAAGGTCGCCATGTCGTCACATTCTACTTTTTAAATATCAAAATTTGTTCATTCCCCTTGCATTGCAGGGCTTTTCTAGGGAATGATTAGGAAAGTCGTGATCATGTCATGGTAGGTTTGATTTGATACATTTAAGTTGAATTAAAAAAATTGGATTCCAGGTGCTCCAGTCATGGTGGTTTCATTCTACAAAGGGAATCTGCACAAGGTTGCCCACTCTTAGGGGATGGCTCATCCCAAAGTCCTCCATCTCTCTTTGCAACTTTAAAATATTTCTAGACAAGCACAAAAATGCACTCAAGAGGATGTATGTTCATGATTCCACCAAGGAAGATGAAGCAGAAGGCATGGGATATGCGCAAAAGAATACGACAAGTGTCTTTCCAACCACAAAATTAGAAAAAGATATGGATTGTGATCATCGAGTTGTCACTAAAAATTCCGTACACCCTAAAATGGGCTCAGATTGGCCTGCGCCATAGGGTTCTGACAGTTCCAAAGCAATGAAATTGGATGCCAAGGAAATGCATGTTGACTTAGACAAGAAGAATCAAGGCTCCGTACTAGAGGAGAAGGTTCCAAAGGCTACTGAACTCACTCAAGATGTATATAAATGAATTTTGATTTTTAATTATAAGAATTACTGCAAGAAACTTTCCCATCAGGGACTTTTGTTGGTTTATGTGCTAGGTTGGAATGGTAAATTTTCTGCTAAAATCACATGGTGCTTTCTTGTTATGCCATTTGGGTGGCCTAGACCATAATGACAGTGTAACCTCATAGTTGGGTTAAACTGTGCTAACCTCACTAGTGAACCAATGCCTTGTTGGTGGCTTATGTAGAACTTGTAACTTTTGAAATAACTATTAACCTCACATGTGTGTACCAATATAAGGGTTTAAGGATGGAGGTTGATATTTCCAGGTAAATTTGTGTTAAAATTTCGATGGGATAGGATTCAAAGGTTGTATCTACCCCTCATTGGTGGGTTGCTCTACCATGTTCTACATACCGATTTGATGTTTTGAAACATTTTTAAGATCAATTCCAGTAAAGAAGTGACTAGTAGACTTGTTTCTCATTCAGTTCATGTTCCTATTGTCATTTTCATTTATTTCTTGGGATTACATTTCTACACTGCCACCCAAACTAGTAAACATGTTTCTCATTTAGTTCATGTTCCTATTGCCATTTTTATTCCTCTCTTTGGATTACATTTCTACTGCCACCCATTTTTATGTGAATGATATATTCAGGGAGGGGATTGGGTTCATGTTCCTTATCCATCAAAATTCTATTGTCATGTTTCTTGTTCTGGTTTATTTCTAGTTATGTTTATGTTTCTTATTTCTAGTAAAGTAGATTATGTATCCTCCAAAACTCAAATTTACAGTAATGTAGGTTATGAGGGAGGTGGCTCACATTTCTTATTCCCTGCAAACCTTGGGTCATGTTTCATGTTATATTAACATTGTAGTCTTGTCTCTTGTTTTGTTTATGTTTTATGATTTTTGGTAAAATATTCTTGGAATTCATTTGATATTTTAACAATGCCTTAACAAATTTCATATGAATATAAAGCTAAGTAATTCGCAAGACTTGAATATGCCATAAAAAACTCTGAACAGGCTATTCCTCTGTTTCTGAAAATCTAATTCACCTATATGGATTCTCTTTTCAAAAATGTCATAAGATGTTCAAATAGAAAATTCATCTTTGACGTTGGTGTAGCCCTGAGAGTTTTGGGTGAAAATTTGACTATTTTGTTTCAATTTTTCTTAAAATTGTGTTGTCCTAAGTTTTTTGCTATTTTAGATATATGGAAAAACCTCATCTTTGTCGAGTAGGTTCATGAAGGTTCTCTACTTTACAATATATGTTTTTTGACTTGATAGAAATAATATTTTTATTACAATTATAAAACCTTAATCTTTGTTTGAAGAAAAGGGATATACCATACTTCCATTTTCTAAAAGCTCAGTATGTTGGACACAAAGATGGGAATGTGGATGTTCTACTCTATTTTGTGGGTTTTTCGGTAGCTGCACAACCTCACAACTTGTCACTCTCAGAGTTGAGGCATGCGTTGTTTGTGTTGAATCTTCCATCCTCCATAAGGTGCTTAGGGGCCTCAAAGTATACGATCTTTAGATCCCATCTTGGAGCTCCCACTTTTACTGCAAAATCTTCATTCTCATACCCTCTTACTTTCCCCTATTTCCATGTACATTTTTGTATTATACTTGACTGAAATATTTGGAATTCCTTTGCAATTGACCCTAGCCTAATAAATATATGCATGCTTTTATTTAAAGGAAGTGTAGAAATAGATTTGTCCTTTTTAGGGTTCTAAATTGAACTTGTATGTAAAATCAAAATTTTATTTATTATGTATGGTTTTTTAAG
The DNA here is from genome assembly GCA_034641835.2 of Pinus albicaulis. Lineage (NCBI taxonomy): Eukaryota > Viridiplantae > Streptophyta > Pinopsida > Pinales > Pinaceae > Pinus > Pinus albicaulis. Next base: position 461,049,799 of record CM076583.1, on the reverse strand, counting down.
GATTTATTCTCAAAAGTGGTTGTCATAGAAAACTTGGAAAATTTCTGACTTAGAGGGACAATATGTATTCTTTTTTGCAAAAGGATGGATTTAAGGTTGCACTCAATGAAATTGAGATTATGTAACATGATTGTTTCAATGTTTGCTAGAGCATGTGGCTCTGAGAATTTGAGTATTCTTTTCTTGATAAATATTTGATTTTTAATGTGAGTTAGAACACAGAGTACTATTTCTCTCCTAATGTGAGTTATACCATTAGAAATACTCTGTAAGTATTCTTGATTAATACCTTGATATGTATGACTAGCACATCATAAAAAAAACTACCAATCCTACAAGAGGATATTTTGGCTAAATAATGCATTTGTTATCTATGCCGTGATTTTTACTTATTTAGAACACTTATTAGTTAGCACTACTTATGGTTAGTATGGTAAATTTGGGTTACTAGTTTTTTTTAGATTTCAAATTACTAGATAAATACATAGTAATAGTACCTATTACATATTACTTTCTAGTTACATCCAAGGTGTCTCTTTTTGAAATTAATCAGGCTATGCATTGTCCATCTTTTCATTCCATTTGACATTTGTCCATATTTTGTTTTACCATGGGTCAAATTTAACTTAAGAAAAAAAAAACATTACACATCTTATTGTAAAATGGACCATTTTGATAAATAAATTTTTCTTATAAATAAATTAATGTTATAAATAATAATGAGGAACTTATCATGGAGTAAATTATTAGAATTGGAATAATCTCAAATCAGTAAGAAATTGGTGGGTGGGGAGCCATGTGACACGAATATAACGTTTTAAATCTATCAAAAATCATGTATCATTTTGCTAAATAAATTTTCTTATATATAAATGAATGTTATATATAATAATGAGGAACTTGTCATGGAGGCATAATTTTATATACATAAATAAGTGCATATGTATATATTCTTATGTAAAAACAAGAATACATATTTTGGTTTTTAAGCTCCTATGGTTTTCAGTTATTGAAGAGCTTCCTGGATTATCCACATTGGGATTCGAAACGTCCACAAATGTTCCAAAATACTGTGGATAATCTGGGAAGCTCTTTAAGAATACATATATATCCATTTTCATATATGAGCTAAATAACCCATAAGATATGAACATCAATAAACATACACACTCCCAACAAAAAGTGAAATAATAACAAAAATACATAAGAAGAAATCAACCCCATATTTATAAATGCAATAATTGGATATTTCTTGGTTTTAATATTGTGTTGACAAAGATCAAGTTTTATATCTTGGAGTTCCATATTAACCAGTTACAAATTATTATCAATAATTATTAGGTGTATGGTAAGAATTTAACCTCCATGAAATATTCTAGAATTTTTCTTGTAGTATACACAAGTCAATGATTGAGATTTATCTTCAAGGTAGTTATATCTTTTTTATCCTTTTAATTGAAATAATTAATAAAAAAATGTTATATGAATAAGTGTCATATGAAAAGAGTTATGGTTTTTTGGGCATGTAGAATTGATATGCCATAGTAATGGCCCATGATATTATAACAAATCCTATTTACAAAATAAGAATCTCCATGATAAAGTAGGGATAATATATTTAATTAATTTTTAATATGAAAATTAAAATGAAGTTTGTTATTTTTTTATTTTTAATGTTTTTTAAAAAGAATAATAATAATAATGATAATTTAATTTTAAGATTATGGCTAAATTAGATATTAAATTGATATATGAGATTTTTTCATTTAAAGTTTAAAAAGGTATATATATTTTAATCTTCTTTAAATTAGAACCTATAACATTTTACCAAAGAGACACATACTCTCCTTTATATTTATACTTTATTAATATGAAACTGATATATATTTTAAATGTCTATCATTTATATTTATACTTTGTTAATATGAAATTGAGATTTATAATTTCTCCATTCCACATACAAAACAAATATATGTAAAATAAACAATTCAATAATGTGAAAAATTTCCAAACTTTAATGCATATCATATACTTAATAGATACTCTTTCAAATCAAGAGTGAGGAGCTTTTACTTATTGTTTCAAATTAAAAATGGGGAAAATGTTTATTCAATCATTATTAAAGAAAAGTGAAGCATAATAACAAAATTATTAACAATGTTAACATTCAAGTGATGGAAAAATTATTACATCAATTAAATAAATCCAATTTAAATTAGATATTTCCATTTTAAAAAATATATTATAATTATTTTATTTTTTAAATATAATTATTTTTTAAGTTATTTATAAAAAGTTTCGAGTTAATCAAATTCACTTTTAATTAACGTTATTTTAAAAAAAATCACATTTAAATCTTTATATTAATAAAAACTCGATAACCTTACTTTTTGCAATTATATTACATATTTAAATTACTAAGAAATAAGAAATAAATATGCATCACTATAATATGGCATTGAAAATAAAATATAAATAAGTAGGTTCATGCAACAAATCAATTACCAAAGTGTAACATCCAACACTTAACATCATAAAAAAAAAATTACTTATAACATTTTACTCCTACTTAATCCTAATCACATCATCTAACAGTTATTAAAAAAAATGCATTAACACTTATCAACAAAACACTAACTATTTTCAACAAAACACATGTTTTCTATATACCACTATGCGCATTTACATATACCAGTATACACATTTATGTTGGTATAGTTTCTTTACATTTTACACTCATTAATTTTTATTTAATGATGAACCCTATGCTACTGTCTAGATAGATCCCCTTTTTTTGCATAAGGATTTAAACTTATATGGTTATCAATACACATTATTCTATAGTTAACTCTTGTCTCGTCTCTTGAAGTGCCTGTTAGATGGTTTGATCTGACTTAAATGATCGCTAGTACCATAACAACTGGCAACCCAAAACTCGCTTATATGTTATCTACCCTGCATGGTAAATCTGGTGTTGTTCTCACGCTAATTCAAAGTGATATTATTGTAAACCATGCTGTGGAGTTGTCATTGATCTTAAAAGAAAGAGTCTTTCTTCAATATTATTCTATGTTTTTCATTGTTAATCATTGTGGCTTTTTCAGTTTAAATACTGTCTATATTAGTTCTACTTAATTAGATTATATCTTTGAAGGACAACAATATTTATATGCATGCATTCCAGAATTGTACTCGTTTTACAGCAGTAACGAATTCTAAATCTTTCCTTCGTGCATGTATAGTTTTTCCTGTAGAACTATTAAAATTCTACCTTTCTCATCTAGACTCAGGAATTCTTCTGTATGTTATTTTGTTTCCTATTCCAGCATAAATTAACAGTGCACTTAAATATCATAGTTAATTATTTGGAATCGATTCTTATTTTTTTGTGCTCTATACACAGAGAATACTTCTACCATTTTGGGTTAATGAAATTCTATTATCTCATAGTTCTTTCTATTTTAAAATTAATGATAGTGTAATTTCCTTCTGAACTCTGTAAACAGTAAGAATTTGTTGTACTCTAGTTGTATTCACAATATCTTTCTTTTAAGTTAAGAATTTATGTTTCTACTTCTATTTTCCATATTTTTTAACCTGTAAAATGGACGAACCATTCTTTCCGTGTATTCACCAATTTACAGGAAACGATCAACTCATAACCTTCTCCTCGAGGGTTTTGAGTTAAACGTTTCTTATCTAACTTGTCAGGAAATAAATTAAATTCACTACTAACTGTCTTTATGTGCAAAGAGAACATTCACAGAATCCATTTTATTCACAATTAAAGTACTGTAAAAATTTCTTTAGAGCTTACACTTAAACTGTTAAATTTCATTCATAACCTTAAATATATTCCATGGAAGAAAAATTATTTGTTTTCTCGTTCTTTGATTGGTGTTTTCCTCCCTACCTCGAGAGAGGCAATCACGTCCTTGTCTCTCCCCCATGCTCCAAGCCTGAGCCTTACGAGTTGACTGAATTTAATGGAAGATACTTCGAGACAGTCCGGTCCAGCCTTATTTTCCAAACCATTAACAAAAATCAAAGTATTCCATTGGTTATCACCATCTCGGGAATTCTTCTCTGAAAATTTCCTTCTCTAGTTACGGAACATAACCCCTCTTCCTAACTGGGATAGCCCTTTATCCCTAAAGGTTGGGTAACTATTTGAACAGATTATGTTCAACTAACTCTCAGTTTTTGAGTTACCTTTTACAATAAGTCTATTTCTCTTTTATGGAATTCACTTCCATATTTAATTAAATCAAAATTTAATCTATATTCATAATGTACTATTTGCAATATAAATATTAATAAATGTCTTAATGTCTTAACAAAATACTTAATCATAAATTAACATTAAATCAGTTGTTACAACTTCTCCACTGGAAGTGAACACTGTCTTCGATGTTATCATTATGTTCCAGCAAACAGTTCTAGATATGCTTCCCGAACAAAGCCTTCATCCTCCTAGGTATCTTCATCCGGGCCAAAGTGCTTCCACTACAGTTTAACCTAGGTGATGGCTCATTTCTGGAGCATGATTTCTCTCCGATCGATTATAAATTAAGGCTCGACTAGGAACTCACCATCCAGTTTGATCTGAAATCAACAAAATTTGAATTAATACCTTATAAATCTTAGCATTTCTAATCAAGTATTGTCTCCATATCCTACTTGAATATTCTTCTAGTGGATTATGTGCTTTGGATCATGTACGTATCGTTTCAATAACGATACATGAAAGATGTTGTGTACAAGGATATGAATGGGCAAGGACAAACAATAAGCCATGGGTCCTACCCTTTCCAAAATTTGGAAAGGCCCGCAAAACTTGGGAGCTAGCTTGGCACAAGAAGCCCATCTTAAAGTTCTTTTCTTTGGCTTGATCCTTACATACACATGGTATCCCACCTCAAACTCACACCAAGTCCTTTTCTTATCAGCATATACTTTTTTCTTATTCGGATTTGCCTTTAAATTCTGTCGAATCTTCTTTACTTTTGTCTCCATTTCAGCTAGCATTTCTGGTCCAACTATCAACTTGGTTTTTGGGCTACTCCAATTAATAGGAGTTATGCGTTGTCGTCCATATAAGGCTTCGAATGGACTCATCTTAAGGGATTCCTGATACCCGTTATTGTATGCAAACTCCACTAGGTGTAGATATTCTTTCCACCTAGTTGGTTGTTGCATTACATACATGTGTAACATATCCTCCAGGATCTAATTTACTCGCTCCATTTGTCCGTCTGCCTGTGGATGGTAGGTGGTGCTGAAATTAATTTGAGTTCCTTATCCTGTAAATTAAGTTTTCCAGAATGATGAAGTAAACTTCACATATCTGTTAGATGTGACATTATTTGGGATACCATGCAGCCTAAATATTTCTCGCATAAATATTTCCACTATCTGCACCCTCTTATAAGTGGACTGCAATAGTATAAAATGTGCTTCTTTGCTTAATTGATCCACCAGTACCATTATAGAATCATTATGCTTCTTTGACCTTGGCAAACCATTGATGAAGTCTAAAGATATCACCTCTCATTTCCACTCAGGTACCGATATAGGCTACATCAACCCGGCTGGGTGTCGATGTTCCACTTTCACTTGTTGGCACTCTAAAAACTTGTTCGGATATTCTGAAATATCTCTTCTCATACCTAGCCAGAAGTAGTTTTTCCTAATCACTATTAGCATCTTCTGATACCTAGGATGTCCAGAGTAGTTACTTCGATGGTTCTCATTTAGAATTAGTTCCTTCAAATCCAATCTGTTTGGAACCAAAATCCTCTTCTTGAATGTTAACAACCCATCTTTATTAATTTCGTAGTCAAAAGATTTTAATTGTTTTCTAAACTCCTCTGCTTGCTGCCACATGAGCTGGTATTCAAGATCTTTCTCAGCTTTTTTTTTCATTTGTTCCAAAAATCTGCACTCAATATGATTATAGTACAACTCATAAACACCATGCAATTTTCTACTTAACGCATCAGCTACTCTATTCTCCTTACCCTTCACATGTTGCATATCAATGTCAAGCTCGCTCAGGAAAGCATTCCACCTTGCCTGGCAAGAATTGAGATCAACTTGATTAAAATAACTGGTTAAGCTACTATGATCAGTTTCGACTACAAATCTTTTTCTAAGAAACTAGTGCCTCCATACTCATAGTGCATGCACTACTGTTGTCAGCTCCAAATCATAAGTTGAGTACCACTGCTCATGCTCATTTAAATTTCGTGATTCATAGGCAACTACCTTACCCTCTTGTGACGTAATTACCCCAACTCCTTCTTTACACGCATTTGTGCAAACTTAAAACTCTTTATTAGGATCAATTACTTTTAATACTAGAGCTGTAGTAAATAACAATTTCAGCTTTTCAAAACTATCCTGACATTCATTCTTCCATTTAAATATTTTTCCCTTTCTTTGTAAGGAAGTAATTGGAAAAGAAATTTTTGAAAAACCTTCAATAAACTGCCGATAATAATCGGCCAAACCCATAAAGGATTTGATGTCTGCCACATTTTGGGGTATCTTCCATTCCATAATCGTTCTGATTTTCTCTGGATCAACTCCAATTCCTTCGGCAGAAATAACATGTCTAAGGTACTGTATTTATTCTTTGAATAAATCACACTTACTGAACTTAGCGTATAGCTGATGCTTCCATAACATTTCCAGTGCTATTCGCAAGTGCTCTTTATGCTCTTCTACATTCTTGGAATAAACTAAAATGTCATCAATGAATATTAACACAAAATTATACAAAAAGAGGTGAAATATACCATGCATCAGCCTCATAAACATTGTTGGTGCATTAGTCAGTCCAAAAGGTAACACCACAAACTCGTAATGTCCATACTTGGTACAAAAAGCAGTTTTATATATGTCTTCATATTTTATTCGGATCTGATGGTACCTTGACCTTAGATATATCTTTGAAAACACTATGGCTCCCTTCACTTGATCAAATAGATCATAAATCCACGGTAAAGGGTATCTATTTTTGATAGTTAATTTTTTGAGCTGGCGATAATCCATGCACATTCGTATGCTTCCATATTTCTTCTTCATGAATAGAACTAGTGCTCCCTAAGGGGACACGCTTGGTCGGATGTACCCTTTATCCAGTAGTTCTTGTAACTGCATCTTTAGTTCAGTTAATTCTGGTACGCTCATTCGATATGGTGTCCTCAAAATGGGTGATGCTCTAGGTATCAACTCTATGGTAAAATCAATGTCCCTTCTGGGTGAAAAGCTTGGTATTTCCTATGGAAATACGTCCATAAACTCTTGCACTATCAGAATATTTTCCATCATTGGATCCTTTTCTTTGGAATTAGTAAAACCCACTTGGATAGCATATAAATAACATCATTTCCTTATACACTTACCCATCTGAGATGCTATTATTGGATGCAGCTGTAGAGGTTTCTTTATACCTTAAATTTCCTTACAGGTTCCATCTTGAATTCTGTAATATATGATATTTTCCTTACAATCTGCTAATGTCCAGTGCTTCTCCAACCAGTCCATACCAAGTAGCACATCATAGGATCCCAGAGGTAATTTATTTAGGTCTATAGTTAATTGTTGTTCACTAATTTCTAGTGCACAATTTGGAATCTTAGCACAAACCTTTCTCTTTACTCCCGTGGCTAACTGTACCAGCCATGGATTTCTAAATTTCTAACTTTTCAATTTACAAATCTCTACTACTTTGGGACTTAAGTAGCTTAAACTTGAACCTAGGTCTACCAAAATAGAAATAGGTTGAGATAGTAATTTACCTTCTAATTCTATCATTATTGATTGGTAATCTACCTGCTGATCTTCCAGGGCTGCATTAATTCTGGGTATATTTCTGGCTACATCTCCCACTGTTGAAGCTTCTTGTAAGTTGGTCACCACCTCACTCCTTCCTCGCTGTGGACAGTTTCTATAGTAGTGTGCCTCACCACACCCCTAGCACTGTAGAGGTGCATTCTGATTTTGTGCTTGTTCTGGTTTGCTGGAAGCTTCTATGGGTTTATCTTCTACAGGCCATCTTATTCTTTGATGATTCCTTGCAAGTTGTTTGCTAACTAAGCTTCTAGAAGAACTCTTGAAATTATTGGTTCTGTTTTTCTTGAAACCAGAACTACCCTTGTGTTCTTTCTTTATCTGCCAGTTTTTACCCCACTCTCCTTTTGCTTTAGCTTGTTGGTAACACATTCTTGCCTTCTGGATTGCCTCGTCCATAGTTTTGGGATTCACAAACTCAATACGTTCCTTCATATGAGTCATAAAACTACTTAGGAACCGTTGTACTTTTTCCTTTTCATCCCTTAAATAAGTAACATAACGAAGTAAGGAAGTAAACTTGGTGATGTACTCATCCATCGTCATTTGTCCTAGCTTTAAGTCATGGAACTCTCTAGATTTTTCATCATAGAAGCGTTCAGTTAAGTATTTATCCTTAAAATACTACTAGAACGAAACCCAAGTCACATCCTGATCATCTATACTGCGGACTTTTTTCACTTCCTCCCACCATAGTGTGGCCTTCTCCCTTAACTGATACATGGCCAATATGGCTCTGAGATTACTGCTGTATTCGTAAACTTTAAAATACTTGTTCATGTTTATTAGCCATGCCTCAACCACTTCTTCCTCTACTCCATCATTTGTAGGTGGTTTTATCTTTCGAAATTCACCTTGTAGTTATACTTTCTGTCCCTTAACTTCTTTCTAATTGGACACATTATCTGACTCAACTTCATTATACATTTTATTTCTATTACTCCGATGATACTAACTTCTTTCCACTCCGTTGGTGGTGTGATCTCTTGCTTGTTTCTCATTTCTTTCCTACATGTCTCTGTCAGGGCTAGGTTGTTCCACTCCCTGATTTTGTTTATTTGAGAGGCTTTTTAATATCCTCTCCTATTATTTCATTAAACGTGCATTGTCACTTCAAACTCTCACCATTTCCTCTTGTAGCTTCTGCACTATATTTAGCAGAATACTAGTTTGGTTTCGTTTTTCTCCAACAGTCTGCTTGTTTGATCCACACTCAGTTGCACCCACATTTCCGGATTCATTTTTGGTCGGGGTTGGGTTTCCCCGGTGTTTTGGGGTGGCTTCTGTGTTGGTCCCCTTCTCATAATATCCTGTTAACATCTTTTCTTTCTTTTGTGCATCAGTATACACAGCTTATTTTGTTAGCTAACCCATAAGGTCCCAACATGCAAACGCTGCTCTGATACCACTTGTAACATCTAACACTTAACATCATTAAAAAAAATACTTATAACGTTTTACTCCTACTTAATCCTAATCACGTCATCTAACACTTATCAACAAAATACATTAACAATTATCAACATTACACATTAACACTTTTCAACAAAACACATGTTTTCAGTATACCACTATGTGCATTTACATATACCACTATACACATTTACGTTGGTATAGTTTCTTTACATTTTACACTCATTAATTTTAATTTAATGATGGACCCTATGCTACTATCCAGATAGATTGCCTTTTTTTTGCATAAGGATTTAAAATTATATGGTTATCAATACACATTATTCTATAGTTAACTCTTGTCTCGTCTCTCGAAGCACCTGTCTGATGGTTTGATCCGACTTAAATGATCGCCAATACGATAACAACTAGAAACCCAAATCTTACTTATATGTTATCTACCCTGCACTGTAAATCTAAAACTATTCTCATGCTAATTCAATGTGATATTATCGTAAACCACGATGTGGAGTTGTCATTGATCTTAAGTGGACATGTGTTAGTCTCCTCCACCATCGATTAGCTTGTCCAAAATCCGATGGAGGAATGGGTTTAGGGTTTTGGGTAATGACCTCCCACCCTAACCACTTCCCTGTCATTTAGAACCATCTTGCCTATGCTCCGTGAAAGATAGTCACTGCCTCTATGGCAAAACCCTTCTATGTTTTCTATGGCATGCAGAGTTCTCGACACTCTGATTGCATGGTAAATCTCTTTTTTTAATGAAATCATTGGGATAGCTATTACAGTTTTAGGTGCTGTTATTATTCTTTCGGGCTCTGCACCACTTCATAGATATAATTCCTTGTGTTAATCGTTTTTGAATGAATTATTACATTTAGAGTTGTTTTCTATTAGGACCACTGTATTACCCATGAAGGTTTCCGCAGTTGATTATTCCTCCATTCCTCCATGCGATTGCCAGAGGATTCCAAGGTATAGGCATTATGCTAACTCTTTAATCATTATGCTCACTCTTTAATCATTTTGTCTTCTTTTCAGGGTTATGGTTATTAAATATTCCAGTTGTAGTTACATTCTTCCAATGGTTACACTTGCAGGTTTCTTCTGCATGTTCCGGCATCGAAATCTTAAGGTGAAATCCTTATAAAACTTATGAATTTGGTCTTTTATACTCCCAGATTGAAAAGTGCTTATTTATTCTTACCTTATCGAATGATTGTAGGTAAACTTGTAGATTGACACAATAACGTTTGCGATTCCTTCGGTACTCGGCGGTGGAAATTTTTCTAACTCTTCTTCGCCGCGCCAATAGGTACCATACTTGCTGTAAGGTTCTTGGTTGCCAATACATACAACGTTGCTAGAGGACTTCATCCTGCTATGGAGATAATTCAGTCTTAGTTGGTTATTTGTAAGATTGTTACCCTCATTTTTGGCCGAATATTCGACTGGAAAGCGTGGGGGTTTATATGTTTTAGTTTTCCTCCCATGATGGGATACTCTTATTTGAACATACTTATTCTAGGCTTCCGCCTATAATTTACATTTGTTTCCAAATCACATTTTGTATAATGTTATGGTTTTGTCTAGGGTTTTATATTATCTTCCGGAAATATGCTTTAAGCATGCAGTTTACTTGTCTTGTTCTACAGTAAATCTAAATTGTATAGTACTTTGTTAAGATTCAAGACAGTAAAAGAAATAGTATTTATTCAATATTATTCTATGTTTTCCATTGTTAATCATAATGGATTCTTCGTTTTAAATATTGTTTATATTATTTCTACTTAATTAGATTATGTATTTTAAGGACAACAATATTTATATGCATGCATTCCAGAATTGTACTCGTTTTATAGCAGTAACGAATTCTAAATATTTCCTCCATGCATGTGTAGTTTTTCATGTAGAACTATTAAAATTCTACCTTTCTGGTCTACACTCGGGAATTCTTCTATATGTTATTTTGTTCCCTGTTCCAGCATAAATTAACAGTTCATAGTTAATTATTTGGAATCGATTCTTATTTTTTTGTATTCTATACACAAAGAATACTTTTACCATTTTGGGTTAATGAAATTCTATTCTCTCACAGTTCTTTCTGTTTTAAAATTAATGATAGTGTAATTTCCTTCTGAACTATGTAAACAGTAAGAATTTGTTGTAGTCTGGTTGTATTCGCAACATCTTTCTTTCAAGTTGATAATTTCTCTTCCTACTTCTATTTTCCATAGTTTTTAACCTATAAAATGGTTAGACCATTCTGTCTGTGTATTCAAAAATTTACAGGAAATGATCAACTCAGAACCTTCTCCTCGAGGGTTCTGAGCTAACAGTTTCTTGTCTAACTTGTCAGAAAATAAATTAAATTCACTACTAACTGTATTTATGTTCAAAGAGAACATTCACAAAATCCATTTTATTCACATTTAAAGTACTTAAAAAATTTCTTTAGAGCTTACACTTAAACTATTAAATTTCATTCCTAACTTTAAATATATTCCATGGTAGAAAACTTATCTGTTTTCTCGTTCTTTGACTGATGTTTTCCTCCCTACCTCGAGAGAGGCAATAACGTCCTTGTCTCTCCCCCATGCTCCAAGCCTAAGCCTTACAAGTCGATATAATTTGATACAAGAGACTTCGGGAGAGTCCGGTCTAGTCTTCTATTCCAAACCATTAACAGAAATCAGAGTATTCCACTGGTTATCACCACCTCGAGAATTCTTCTATGCAAATTTCCTTCTCCAGTTACTGAAGAAAACCCCTCTTCCTCACTGAGATAGCCCTTTATCCATAGATGTTGGGTAAATTTTTGAACTGATTCTGTTCAACTAACTCAGTTCTTGAATTACTTTTTACCATTAGTGTCTATTTCTCTTTTATAGAATTCACTTCCATATTTAATTAAATCAAACTTTACTTTCTATTCATAATGTATTATTCGCAATATAAATATTAATAAACGTCTTAATGTCTTAAAAATATACTTAATCATCAGTTAACATTAAACCAGCTATTACACTAAGCCATAAAAACTTTTACAAGAAATAGTTATTTTTTTATTTTTATATAATGAATTATCTTGATCTTGGAACTAGGAAAGGTACAAAGGTTTTACATAAGTTTATTATGAATTTGAATATTGATTTATATATCAGAAATAAAAACTAAATACATTCATTTTTAGGATGTGGAGCTTCATGTTCAAAATCCATGATACCTATGATGTAGTGGGGAACCAATGCCTTAAATTAAATTTGATTTAAACAAATAATTTTTGGCATGGGTTTACACTAACCTTAAATTAAATTTGATTTAAATATAATGTTAGCACATTAATAAATATGATACAATTTACATTAAATTATGTATTTTTTAATATTTCCTTTAGGTATTTAAGTGATTTTTTTAGGTAGAATGATATAAAAAGTTTAATTGAAAAATTAAATGGGTTCAATTTGATTTTTATCAACCAATTTACAACTAGATCGCAACCTAACTAATTTTTTCATATAATAGAAAATATCTAAATTTTTGGTCAAGTTTGTATAGAAATTCAGGCTTTGGGGATTCTTAAGATAACTCCCTCACAAAATTGCTTTAACTAATTATGATAAAGCCCCACCTTAAATCGTGCTCAACATCATACGTTATTGGGTATTTTTTTTGTTTATGAATGACCATCCTTGACATAAAGACTTCTTCACTACGATTACCAAGAGATATGCAAAGGAAACCATAATTAATTTTGGAAAAATGAGAAAGAAAGAAAGAAAATTTTAACACGCAGAAGGCTAAAGATAGCCTATGAGACCACTTTTAGAGTTTAAAACTTGAAAAAAATTATGCACCTCAAGAGATTTAATCCTCTTCACCTCAAGAGATTCAATCCTCTTCAAAATGGATCTTTATTGGTTCTATATATGCATATAGCATGTGTAACTTTTCATTTTTTAAGTTGTATTTTTGAATGCAAAAATTGATACAATGTCTTGAAAGTTTAATTGGACACTTAGATTGTGTAAACTACACCACATAAATTTGCAATTCTGACAAATTTTTTCTAGAAAAAATTTAAATTTAAATTTAAAAATGGAATTAATGGCTCTAGGAAAATGGCTCCAAATTAATTTATATTTTTTAAAAAGTGTGAGACAAAATTCTAAAACAAAACCTCTTCTTTATGTTGATTGTAGGGATTTAGCCAGGTGGTTCAAGCAACATTGTGAGACAAACATCGTCATAAGTGTGAGATTATTGAAAGTCTAAAAGCATTTCCTCCCCTCAATCCTCCACCCTTTATGTTTTTATGTTTCCTTTGTTGCGAGATTTTTGGAGTAACATCATAGGCATGTTTAATTTCTTCAATGTCTCTTTGCACCTTTAAGGGGAATTTCTAGTGTAGCATGGAGTTGATATCACTCTTATGGATTAACTTTATCTAATCGCACTAATCTAAGAATTTACAAAGGCATAATTATCTAAAAATTTGTATATGATAAGGTATATGTCCTGTGTAATTACAATCCTATCTTTAGAATGATTGATAGTCTTGTGCATGTGTAAGAGTCTATTTTTCAATTACTCTTGTCGAGCTTATCACTTGCACTAAGTTTGAGTGGTTTGCACATGATACATAGAATTAAGTATACCTAGAATCATAGGCATGGCTCAATCTACTACCTCATATTGAGTGATATAAGGCAAAGTATATGGCGTTGCATTAAGGACTCGCACCTAGAGCTCTCAAATCACTCATGCGTGTAATCTCAGAACTGTATTAGTATGTTGAGAGAAACAACTTATATTTTGGAGGAGGTGTTAAATTGTTTTGATTTTAGAAGTCAAATAGAAATGGCTTCATGGTGGGTATTGATGGGAGGAACAGGAAGATTGTATTACTTCCTAATGAATTTAGCAAATTTATAGCTTATAGTAGAGAGGCCAGAGAATGTGGTTACCTTTTGGAATACTACTTTGAAGGCATACACCATGGAAAATAGGGTAACTAACAATTTTACTCTCAATGCAGTTTAGGCCCTAAAAACATTTTCCTAGATGTATTTTTGCGGCGTACTTGTTACTATTATTTTCTCGTAGAGTTGGATCCCATTTTACCACAACATTTTAAATTCTTGTTTTCTTTCATCTGATTTCTCTCAAGTGCAAGACTCAAAGAAAGTTTTCAATCTCAATCAATTATTGAGATTTATAACATCTAAATATAATGTAGCTCATTATATTTATTCAAAACAATGTGAAAGAAATAATAGAAGTCCTAGTGACTAGGAGGATTTTATGGCTTGATAAAAAAAATATAATAAAATATAATACTTCCTCATCTTAAAAATAATGTGTGATTTGTTTAACTTGCAAGTGAAAAAAAAACTATGTATAGCAATAATAATGAAAGAGATCAAGTATTGTTTCAGTCATCTAATAAAAAAATCTCACCACTCTTTATCTTTTTTCTAGCAGTTGATTTATTATTAACTAAAGGTTTATTAAAAATATAAAAAATATAAATCAAACATAGAGAAGTATAGTTCAATGTGTAGACAGTGGATTTTTTTTATAGAGAAGAAAAAGTGATTCTTCCTTTCATTATAAAAAGAGTCAATACATTTTCAGAATTCATTCTAGATATATTTTTTTGTTTCATTTTATCTTCCAGTTCGACCTGTTACCTGTTACATATATTCCAATTTGTTCTAGTATTCAACTAGACATATAGATAAGTAAAAAATTGTCTTTACATGCCACAATGCTAACAAAAATATGTTTTCCCTACCTTACATAATCACCTAATTAAAAAATGACTAATATACCAAAATATCAAAAATCCTGGATTTTACTTCTTCCCTTTCTCGGTATTATGTATTTTGTGTTAGACCCTTGTACTTTTTCCAAGCACTTATTTATAATTGATTTGTCTAACATTACTTAGCTTCCCCTGTATAAATTCATTGAAGAAAAACATACTTGTTTCCTTTTCTATCCCTCTCTTAGATAAGAGGTATGTCATCCAGTTTTTCTCTCTATATATGTGATGGAATTTGATGTCCTGGAAGCACGAGTTCAATGTTATGATGTTCTTCATCCAAATGCTTAAAATGGGAGGACTGAAATTTGAATGGTATTTAACCCAGTCTATAATGGTTTTTGTATCAACCATAACCTTAATCTTCTCAATTATGAGCCACTTTTCCACAATTAATACTCCCCATAAAGCAACCATCTTAGCCTTGTTATTGCATCCTTGTTCTCCCTTCCACCAAAAATGATAGAATCTACCTGGGCCTGTGTATATGAATGCCCCACACCCACATATTCTTCTTATTCTTTCTCCATAAAAGAATCATATGGGAAAGGTTTTCCCCAGTTTCTTATAAGTGCAAATCATGTTCTTGCTTACCTTCATTTCCCTACCTTGTTCCTTGTAGAGGGTGATGGACTTAATGATGTTTTCTGGAACATTTATTGTCTTCCCATCAAAGACACATGTGTTCCTACTTCTCCACATGATCCACATAATAAAAAATGGAATATTTTATGTCCTTTGTTTTTCCTTTGCCAAACTAGGATACAAGATAAGAGAGTGTGTTGTGGCATTGTTGGATGAAGCTTCAAAGTGTCCCTGCACCCTTACAACACCTCCCTTGCATGCTTGTAGCTGAGAAATAAGTGGAATGGATTCTTTTTGTCCCTCCTACACATTGGAAAAAATCCCGGGCCGATGTATCTTTTTTTTGCAGATTTTTCCATGTTAAAATTTTGTCTTTTATAGCCAATCAAACAAAGCTTTTGATTTTATATGGCATTATCCTTTTCGAAATTTGTTAGATGATCCAAATATTATCATAGGATATAAAGCTTGAATAAAATAATTATTAATTTAAGATATTAAATTAATAATTATTCTAGA
This sequence comes from Pinus albicaulis, assembly GCA_034641835.2. Lineage (NCBI taxonomy): Eukaryota > Viridiplantae > Streptophyta > Pinopsida > Pinales > Pinaceae > Pinus > Pinus albicaulis. The sequence goes on along the minus strand of CM076583.1, from coordinate 461,033,598 downwards.
ATATTTAATGAATCTTTGAGATATTTAGAATTAGAAATTTGTTATTAAAAATTAGGACTCTAGAAAAGAGTCGTTTCCTAGGCTCTAAGTTAGGAGCAAAGTTAGTAGTTTGGTTAGAAGCTCATTTATTGTAAATGGACACTTTTTTATTTTCCAAGTGATCCATAACTAGATTAAGTTAGAGCATAGAGCTTATAAATAGGTTAGTTTCCTATTTTCATTGTAATGTGTAATGAGAGAATGTGAGAGTGAGTTTACGTGTGTAAACTCCTGCAATTTGCCCTGTAATCTTTTTTCTTGATCAATAAAGTTGTGTGTATGAGGACACTTCTGCTCTTTCATGTGGTATCAGAGCCACGGTAATGCTGTGAGGAGGAGATTCCATCTCTATAAGGTCGTGGAAAACTCAACTCCGTTGAAGTGATCAGCAAAAGATTGGTATGAAATTTGAAATTTTTTTTATTGATTTTAGATTTGCAAATTCTAAAATCATGTTTTAAAGGAGCCACTGCAAATCTGTGTGATTTTTTTAAAATTGTTTGAGTGAACAAAAAAAAAAGAGCACTCTTGCCATTTCCTCACAGGGTTTATTTTTTGGATTGAATTAGTTTATAAGAAGTTTGTATACAACACTGTATAATTTAGAGGAAAGCGTTGTATATATTCTAGTCATTGTAATATTCTGCAAATAGATTTAGAGGAAAGCGCAGAAAATTTGCATATTGGTGTGAATTTTGTTTTAATAAAAAACAAGCACTGCCCCTCCAAAAATTCAATCGATTCATATCAATTCTAAAATTAAAATCGATTCATATCAATTCATATCGATTCTGAAATTAAAATCGATTCAGCGTTTTGTGGTCTGGCATTTGAACCAATGTCCTCCAGCAATAAGAACCAGCTTTCAAACACCGAGTCAAACATTTTACATTCCAAACAGCGTTTTAAAATATCAAAACCCGCGTTAAATGTGTTTGACAGAAGTGGATTCTGCAAAACCAGCATTAAATGTGTTTGACAGAAATTTTCTGAAGTGGATTCTGGCATCGATTCTGCAAAACCAGTGTTAAATGTGTTTGACAACGTTTGAAAGCAGCTTTAAAATCAGTGTTTGACAGCGGTGTTCATTCCAGCATGTTGGAACAACGTTTAATAGGCTTCAATCCAGCGTTTTCATTGGCATTGACTTCTGATTTTGTTGAAGTGTTTTAATTGGCATCGAATTTCATTGTCTGCATTTTAAAACAACGTTTTACAATATTTAATTGCCCTCAAAATATTGTGGACCAGAACCAGTGTTTTTTTAGCATTTTTTCATGTGGCGAACCAGCGTTCAGTTGAGTTTAAGAACAACGTTTTCTGAAATATAGATTCAGCAATGCCAGCGCTGAAACCAACGTTGCAATCTGCAATTGAAAGCATTGAAACCAGGTTTTTGCAATATATCATTGAAGCAAATGGTTCACATTATAATTGTTTTTTTTTAATTGTGATTTGTAAATGAAATCATATTTGGAGAGATAAGGAAGTTCTTTGTGGTAGATTGGGAGGAATTTGGAGAAATAAGTAGAAATATTTTTTGAAGCATTGTAATTGGAGTAATAAGGGTGTTGTAATTTTTTGGAGTAATAAGGAGATTTGTGTTTTGTAAATTTTTTTATGGAGTGAAAGTGTGACTCAAAGTAATTTTACTTTGAGGGGGGTAATTTTTTATTTTTTTTTTACCAGATTGTGCAAAAGCACCATTGTAAAAAGTCAAAATTTGAAAGTTGCCTTGTAAAAATTTGAGAAATTAACTAGAGCCAAGTGCAAAGCTCAGTCAATTTTCTCCTGTTTCAACGACTATTCGAGGGTCAAGGCCAAGCCCCGATAGTTCATTTTTTGCATCATGTGTTGTTGTTGTGTTGCGCATCTTGTTTTTTTTTGGAGCTTGACTCGTGGTGTGAAGTATTAACACTACAACGTCTAAGTTGATTAATTTCTTTTCTGATTCCGACAAACTTGAAGGCTCAAAATCTTACAAAACATGGCAATGCCTCATCGAAAGCACTCTTGTTTATAATGAACTATGGCATGATATTTGTGATGGAGATGTAAAGCCAAATAAACCTATAGATGCAGCTGCGCTAGCAAAATGGGAAGTTAAAAATGCCAAAGCATTAGCTCTCATTAAATCCTCTGTCAATGATGAAATGTATGTCCATATCGAAAATGCTAAAGATGCATGGTCTGCTTTGAGAACTTTTAAAGAGTTGTTTGATACTCAGCCTCAATCAAAAAGAGTTGACCTACAATTAAAATTGTTGCATCAAAAATTGACTGAAGAAGGAGATATTCTTGAATACATCTCCAGACTTAAGAATATTAAGCAAGAAATTGTTAATGTTGGTTTTCAAGTAGTTGATGATAGTTTTATGGTCACAATTTTAATTTCTGGGCTTCCTTCTTCCTACACACATTTTTTAGAAACCTTACAGCTCACTGGAAAGTTAGAAAAGCTAAAGTTTGATGAGCTCTGCGAAATTTTGACTCAACATGATAAAAATTTTGGGAAGAAAAAGAAAGTTGGTGAAGATGTTTTTCTCACAGAAGCCAGCACTAGCAACTCCCCAGCTGACAATTCCAAAAACAAAGGCAAAGGTAATTTTAATCAAAATCAAACAGCGCAAGGTCGTGGTCGCAGTCAACACAGAGGAAACAACTCCAACAGAGGCTCAAATTTAGGCAGAAACAATTCTCAAGGTAGAGGCAACAATCAAAACAGAGGATCTCAGCAAGGCACATGACAAAATCCAGGAAGAGGACAATCTCAAAATAGAGGACAAAGCAGAGGTTGAGGACAGTCTCAAGGCAGAGGACAGTCTCAAGGAAGAGGCACTGATTTGAGTCAAATTGTTTGTAGGCGATGTAACAGAGTTGGTCACTATGCTTCAGATTGTCGCACATCTATCAATAAAATTTCTAAGTTTCAACAGCCTTCAGCACAGTTTGAAAATGATCAAGATCAAGATGATAATGACTCAGAATATGTCTTCACTTCTTCACCAGCAATCCAACTTTCCTCTTATGTTAAGAGTGATTATGAAGATGCTTGGATTTTGGATTCAGGAGCAACTCAGCACATGACCTGTAGACGGGATTTCTTTTGGAATTTTCAAGAGTGCCATCTTAACTCCATCTTTGTAGCAGATGATACAAAACATATGCCTTATGGAAAATGTGCAGTCAATTTTTTTCTCCCTGACATTGGAGAAAAATTAATTTCCAATGTGTGGTATGTTCCCACCTTTAAGAAAAATTTGTTGTCTTTGGTCATGATTCGACAAGCTGGACATCAAATAATTATGGAAGATGGCTTAGTTAAGATTAATTCAGTAAAACAGAACTTCCAAGCAGTGATGACAGGATATGAAAATGGAAAACTGTTAAGGATGAAAGGGACAGTTATTCCAAGGCATTCTGATTTTGTAGGGGCAGTTACTACAGGAATTATACCTATAAGATTATGGTATGTAAGATATGGAAATTTGAATTTTGATAGTCTTTCTCAATTGTAGAAAAAATGGATGGTTAAAGGACTTCCGACTTTCAACAAATAAAATGCTAAATGTGAAGCCTGCATTTATGGCAAACAGAGTCGAGAAAGTTTTTCAACAAGTACATGGCGCGCAAACAGGCTGCTGCAACTAGTTCACAGTGATGTGCGTGGTCCACTACAAAGTTCATTTGGTGGTTGCAAATATTTCCTGTTATTTATTGATGATTTCAATAGAATGACCTGGGTTTACTTTTTGAAAAACAAGTCAGAAGCATTTGAGAAGTTTAAAATTTTTCGACAACTTGTTGAAAATGAAGCCAAAGAAAAGATAGGTACTCTCAGGACATATAATGGGGGAGAATTCAACTCAAATGAATTCAACACTTATTGCAGTGAAAATGGCATTAGAAGGCATCTTACAAATGTTTACACTCCACAGCAAAATGGAGTCGTAGAAAGGATGAATCGCACATTGTTAGGCATGGCAAGATCCATGTTAAATTTCAAAGGGTTAAGTCCAACATATTGAGCAGAAGAAATCCATACAGCTGTCTATCTAAGAAACATATCTCCAACTTCTTCGTTAGAAGGAATCACCCCTTATGAAGCTTGGTTTGGTTTCAAACCTAAAGTTAAACATCTTCAAGTTTTTGGATCCATCTGTTATGCCTTAGTTCCCAAATAAAAGAGAACTAAGATTGATTCAAGAATTTTAAAATGCACCATGATTGGCTATTCAGATGAAAAGAAAGGGTATCATATTTTGACAAATGGAAAATTTATTGTGAGCAGGAATGTCATTTTTGATGAAACAGAGAGTAAGAGTGCTGAAGAAATTGAAAATCTTCTTCACAAGTTAGAAACTAAAGGCAGTAAAAGGAAAGGAAATATGAAAATTCAACCAACTTCACCAAATTGGTATGAACTTGATTTTCCTTCCTCTGAAAATGAGTCATCCAGTCCATCTCCTTCAACAAAATCATATGGGTCTTCTAGTAGTTCATCAGTGTCTCCAATCAGCAGCAGTTCTTCTGACAGTGATTCTCCAGATTCACCACTTGAACGATGAACATCATTTTACATTAATCCCCTCTACAATGACGGAGACTTCTCAGAACCTCAAACAAGCGAGCAAAAACTTCCAAAATGGGCAGTTCAACTCTTGAAAGATGTAAGGCCTAATGAACAAAACAAAACAGGAACAAGGGCATCAAAACGAAATGAAGGCAGTTTTTCTTTAATAGCAAATGATTTTACTGAACCTTCTTCTTTTCAAGAGGAAGTAAAACATAAAGCATGGAAACAAGCAATGGTTGATGAGTATCAGGAAGTTCAAGACAACAACACTTGGCAACTTGTTGACTGTCCTCAGCATGTTAAACCTATTGGATGAAAATGGGTTTATCAAATTAAATATAAGCAAAATGGTGATATTTAAAAGTATAAAGCATGCCTTGTTGCTAAAGGTTTTTCACAGCAGGAAGGGATCGATTATGAGGAGACCTTTGCTCCCACAGCCAAATGGAACACCATCCGCCTTACACTTTCCTTAGCAGCTAAGAAAGGGTGGAGAGTTCATCAAATGGATGTAAAAAGCGCTTTTCTCAATGGGGACTTACAGGAAGATGTATACATGACACAACCACCAGGGTTTGAAGTTAAGGGGCAAGAACATAAATTCTGCAAATTAATCAAGGCTTTATATGGATTAAAACAAGCTCCCCATGCTTGGTATGCCAAAATGGATGAATACCTTCACAAAGTTGGTTTTCATCACAGTGAATCTGATGATACTTTGTATGTGCGCCAACAGTGAAAATATCTGGTCATTCTCATTATGTATGTTGATGATTTGATCATTACAGGCAACAATGATGATCACGTTGAACAGGTGAAAAAGGAGTTGCATGCAGGTTTTAAGATGACTGATTTGGGACTACTTCACTACTATCTTGGGGTTGAAGTATTCCAACGTCCACATCAGATCTTCATTTCCCAGAGTAAATATGTAGCAGAAATTCTTCAGTGATTTGGAATGCAGGATTGTAAGCCTGTCCTTACCCCCATGGAACAAAACTTAAAACTTTCAAAATTTGAAGGGGGGGAAAGAGTGGACAGTATGACTTACAGATAGTTGATTGGCAGCTTGATTTATTTGACAACCACTCATCTTGATCTATCTTATGCAGTCAGTATTCTTTCATGTTTTATGCAGGAACCATTAGAAAGCCACTGGAATGCAGCCAAAAGAGTTGTTTGATATATCCAAGGAATAAAATATTTTGGTATTCTTTACAAAAAGACTAAAAAATTTGTACTTGGTGGATTTTCCGATGCCGAATTTGCTGGCAGTATTGATGATAGGGCATCAACCTCAGGTTACTTAATGAACATGGGGTCAGCTGCAGTTTCCTGGAGTTGCAAGAAGCAAACTACAGTGGCCACTTCTTCAGCAGAAGCAGAGTACATTTCAGCATGGGAAGCAGCATGTGAGATTGTTTGGTTATGTCGAGTTTTACAGGACTTGGGGATTCGTCCAATAGAAGCTAATTCATTATTCATCGACAATCAATCAGCAATAAAGCTTGCCAAGAATCCAGTTTTCCATTCAAAGACAAAGCATGTGGACACCAAGTATCATCATATCAGATCTCTCATTGCAAAGGACGTCATCAAGCCAGTGTTTTTCCCTTCAGAAGATCAGACCTCCGACATTTTCACAAAACCTCTTGGTAGAATAAAGTTTACTAAGTTCGAGGATGAACTTGGTATCTATTGTAATGTATCTTTGGATCATGGGGGGAATGTTAGATGATCCAAATATTATCATAGGATATAAAGTTTGAATAAAATAATTATTAATTTAAGATATTAAATTAATAATTATTCTAGAATATTTAATAAATCTTTGAGATATTTAGAATTAGAAATTTGTTATTAAAAATTAAGACTCTAGAAAAGAGTCGTTTCCTAGGCTCTAAGTTAGGAGAAAAGTTAGTAGTTTGGTTAGAAGCTCATTTATTGTAAATGGACACTTGTTTATTTTCCAAGTGATCCATAACTAGATTAAGTTAGAGCATAGAGCATATAAATAGGTTAGTTTCCTATTTTCATTGTAATGTGTAATGAGAGAATGTGAGAGTGAGTTTATGTGTGTAAACTCTTGTAATTTTCCCTGTAATCTTTTTGCTTGATCAATACAGTTGTGTGTCTGAGGACACTTCTGCACTTTCAAAATTTTCCACGACCATATATTGCTATAAAAATACTTTTCAAGTATGGGAAGACTATGGTAAATTTATTTAAACCTCGGCCTCCCTTTCCATGGGCTTCCTCCCAATACAATTTCATCATTTCCCCCCTGATCCTCTATCCTAATTCTAGCATGCCTAAGTTGTATGAGTTATATCTCCCATTTATCTTTGTGGTTTTCTATGATTCCCAGTTCTGTCGCACCTACTCAGGTTCGAATTTTAATGCTTTGTACACATGTCTTATATATCTATCTCAGCTTGTATATTCCCATACTATGTAATTGGTTGAGTAATTGCATTGAGAGAGTGTGATATCCATTCATCCCAGCTATAACTTCCAAGCCTTTATTAATCCTAGAGCCATTCTGAACCTCCCATCGTAGAAATAGAGACATCCATTATAGGATTTGTATCATATTCCTCCATATCACTGATTTCATAGTTTTCTTCCTCCCCCCCCTACCAACCCATGTAGCAAAATCCTGTCCATACATATATTTTCCCTTGATGATTTGAGCCCATAATAAATTACCAAATACTACTCTCCACATATTCTTAATAATCAATGCCGAATTAAATGAGGAGGTATCTAGAAACCCCCAACCACCCTCATCAATGGGATGAGTGATATATGACCACTTAATCAGATGAAATTTCCTATTACCCTGTGTGCCCACCCACAAGAATTGTTCCATGATTGCATATATCTTATGGATAATATGTCTAGATAGGAGGAACAAGTGCATCTACTAAATGGAAATATTTTGAAATAACGATTTGAGCAAGATAATCCTACTTCTCATAGAAAGCCATCCATGTTTCCAGCCAGAGAGCTTCTTCTGAAATCATCTTGAAGCCACTCCCAATCCAAGATATGATATCTAGAGGGCTTCAAATGGAAACACAGATAAGTGAAGCCCTCTTCTAAGTACTCAACGTTCACCCCAAAGAGCCTTGAGATATATGTATGTCTTTATGAATCACCTTCCATGACAATCAAATGAGACTTATCTTCATTAATGTGAATATTAGATGCCTGAATGAACGAAGTTATGATGTTGTGGAAATTGACCCACTCCTTGGTAGAGGATTGTCTGCTGAGGAGAAGATTGCCCATGAACGTAAGATGCGAAATAGTAATATGTCTGCCAATTATAACTCCATAAATAAGCCCTAAGTCCCGTGCTACCCTCAATTTTCTACTCATGCAATCTATTACTAGCAGGAATAATATAGGGGAGAGCTGAAATCCTTGATGAACTCCTGTGAAATCCTGAAAAAACTTGGTAGGAAATCCATTGATGATAATCGCAAAATTGATCGATTTAAAACACCCCATGAACTAGTTAATGTTTGGAGTGGACATACCTATCTTGATCAGAACCAAATTGAGAAACTCCCGGTCTATAAAATCATAAACCTTCATAAGATCTACCTTGAGAAGGCATGCATTTTGGTTCCTAGATTTAATGCAGTGAAGCATTTCGTGTGCTATTTTGATGGCCTCCTAAATCTTCCTTCCTTCCATAAAACCAAAGTGTTCTTCCATCGTGTGTTTGGTCAATCTCTGTTTGATCCTACATGCAATCAACTTAGAGATAACCTTATATGTCACATTTCATAAGATCGACCGATAATCAACAAAATATTCGGGTTTCTCTTTCTTAGGGATCAAATCTATAAAATTTGCATTGATAGAGACTGATAAGTGCCCTTGTATAATGGATTCCTTCGCTACCCTTAATAATTTTGGGACCACCAATTCTTTATAATGTAGAAACATATCTATCACCCACCTATCCGAACCTTGACTCTTTTCTTTGGCACATTCCTTCATAACCTTAATCAGTTTCTTTCTAGTTATCAGACAACCTAGATTATCATATTCCTCTAGAGAAAACATAATAGGTAGCAAAGAGATAAATTAATTTTGAGAATTATATTGATGGTTATGTTACGCAAAATTTCCCTTAAAATGTAAGAACAATGCATTATCAATATCTTCGTGTCATACATGTATTCTCCCTAAAGTGTCTTTGATAGGCCGAATAGAGTTTTTCATTTTTCTGTTGTTGAATTGAGCATGAAATTTTTTTGTATCCCTATCTCCGAATTTAATCCGTGTAGCCCTAATTTTGATCTGAATTTCCTCTTCCTTTGATTTAAGAATTTCATTTATCCTCCCTTCCAAAGCGATCACACGAGCTTTGTATGCCTCTAAAATTATGAGGGGGTCAGAGGGGTCATTGAAATACTACATAATGACTTCGATCTCTTTGATTTCCCTGGTCTCATCTTCCTTCTATTCCTTAATCCAACGTATAACCTCTAGTTCAAGTCAGTGGAGCTTATGATATAAAGAAGATATATGGGGGGGTGGGGGGGTGGAGTAATACCTATTCCAAATATCATGAACCATTTTTACAAATACCTCTGAATTTAACAAATTGGGATTGAATTTGAAAGGGTAAGCCCTCCTCCTAATGACTCCTTCCCATGTGATCATGATGGGTAAATGGTAGGAGATGAAGACTGGGATAATTTTGGAGCATGAACTAGGGAGAATATTATTCATTGACAAACTAATGATAAACCTACACAATCTCTTAGAAATTTCCTCTTTGTCTATGTGTCCATTCCTCCATGTCATACCTACCAAAGAAGGAAGAATATTGACCAAATATTATTCTTCCATTAAATCCTTGAAAAATGATGATAATGAATCTTCTATGGCTTTAGTGCCCCAAATTTCTTCTTTCCCCATTGAAAAATTCAAGTCTCACGCTACAATCAAATGACCTAACCATGGTATTCTGGTTCCTGCCAGTTTGTCCTAGAAAAAACAATGGCCTCTGTAATGAGAATATGTATTAATAATGTGAATCCTTTTTTGAATACCCAGAATGTGTCTCGTAAGTATGATCCCTGCACATGAAGAAAAAACTAGCATCTTAAAAACCCTCGAATTCCATAAAATCTCCAACCCACCAAATAATTCAATCGTGTTCATTATGCATACATACCACTCTGGACATATATTCAATAGTATATCCCACATTTTCTTTCTAGGAAACATAGTTTCTTGAATTAAAAACATATCTGGTTGGTGAATCTAGATCAAGCCCCAGAGAGAGAGAATTTTAAGGGCCGCCCCGAGGCCACACACATTCATGGAAACAAAAATCATGGATGAAGAGAACTAATGGGTTGTTCCTATCTAAGAGCTAGAGTCCCATAAAAATATGAAATTGATACATGCCCAAAAACAATTGCAGGTTCTACATAAAAAATGGGAATTTGTTGTTCCTCACGATCCGCGGTAGATAGTTTCAATGAATGACATGTCAACACCTTATTAAACTTCCAAGTTATTTTTCTCTGGTGGGTGACATTTTTGGCTTGATTATATGAGTCCCCAAAGTTACCAAAGAAGGATCCCTTGATATTGAGGGGATCCATAGATTTAGAGGATGTCATAATATCCTCCAGATCCTTATTCAGTGAGTATGTAGAAGATATATTGATTTTGACTGACTAGACCAGGTTAGTAGAAGGTTTCAAACCCAATATGAAAGAGGGAATGAAAATCGAGTGACAAGGATCCATATTGGAAGTATGAGCCTCAATTAATTCAGTTGAATTGTGGATAAGGTGGACCGAAATACCTCCCCCAACTAATTCCCCCTTGGTCATAGAAGATCATGACTAGTAACAATGTGCATAACCCACCTTACCCCCTATATAAATTATACAAACAATATGTATACCAATGGATTCAATCTGATTTTCCAATATACTAAAACAAGATACTGAATCCTTCTACAATATTTGCGAAATATAAATATGATCACACAATCACACCAAGTAAGAGAAAGAAGAAAATTAATCACACAACACAGATATTTTTCCTGGGGAAAGCTTTCTACTCAAAAAACCTCCATCTCTATTGTATAATGAACCAAGGAATCATGAAATAATACAATGCACTCTTCTTGCAAGAGTTTGCTGCACTATCCTCACTGTCTCACATTGATCCACATGAAATTGGTCCAACACTTAGCCAATTCTCAGCCAGTCTTCAACTTGCCTTACTCACGCAATCCCTAGGCAATTAACTCCTATTAAATAGGATAATTAGCCTTCCTTTATTGCGCACTAAATAATGGGCATACTATGTTGTATATAATTGTGCCAGTGCAATTTTCTATAAATAAAACTGATAGATAACTTCCCTTTAACCTCTATCTCAACTGGGTCTTCATCAGAACTAACATGCATGCAACTATTAATAGCAAATCATCAGTTACTCGGCAAATCACTGCATGTGAATTAAATCAGATTTAATTCACTTGACCTCTCACTAGTGCAACAATCATTTACAACTAGTTAAACTGATTTTAACTCACTTAATTGAGTTAACTAATTTCTCATTCATTAAACTAATCACTAGTACAAAATGGATAATTAGTTACTAAAAAAACGACTAAAATTTTCATATAAACGACTATTTTTCTGTCGGTGACCAATAGTAGCTAATTTACAGTATCTTATAACGCAACCAACTTTTGGTCATTTTTAGCTTAGTCATTAATTGGTTATCTCAATTTTTTTGTCTAGTTGTATATTTGGTCATTAATTTAGTCATTGATTTGATCATTAATTTAGCCATTGATTTGGTCATTGATTTATTCATTGATTTAATCTTTGATTTGGTCAATAATTGTCACAATTAATGACCAAATATACAACAAAATATATTACTATATGATCACCCGAAAAAACCAAGTAATGACCAAAATGTTGGTCGTGTTATAAGATACTACAAATTAGCTACTAATAGTCATATATATGCAAATTTTAGTCATCATTTGAAACCAATTAATGATCGAAGAAATATGACTAAATTTTAGTCGTGTTATAAAATACTGTAAATTAGCTACTAATAGTCATATATATGCAAAATTTAGTCGTCAATTGTAGTCACAAATTTATCATTTGCAGTAGTCATTTATTCATAATATAAACAATTAATTTAGTAGTTTATATTCATTTCATTTACTTTCATTAATAATCATTATAAATAACTAATTTAGTCGTATATTCATTTTATTTGTGTTCATCATTAATCAATATAAACTACTAATTTAGTAGTTTTAAATTGATTTTGTGTTCATTATTAATCAACATAAATTAATTTGGATGATTTAAAAAATGTCATACAATGTGCATGTTCATCTAATATGAAAAAACACATATTTTAATTACAACACTAAACAATATCAAGTGCAACTATAAATAATTTCAACCACATATATTATATTATATGAAATGTTAAAGTATTACAATATGATTTTCCAACTTAATATTGGTTGGACTACAATTTACACATGAAATGATGTTTCATCACTTCAAAACATTATCGTTGTGTTTTCAAGGCATTGCAGGTGAATTCACCAACTCTGAAGACTTGACCATCAATATTTATATGTGTCTTATGCGAGATTTTGGCTCTAAGAGTATCACCAGACCAGTTCTCTCTTTTTGCATTTGTTGCTCCAATGTTATTGCTCCCCTTTTTTTTTCAATTCATGCTTCTTGCCATCAATACAGAGTTCATTCTCTGAAAACAAAAGAAGATGCAATGCAGAGTGTAAAACATGAAAGACAATTAACACTAGAATATAAACTAAATTAGACTATAAATAATTTATACGACATATACCTCAACATCAACAATGTCAAAGCCATTTTTCCCCATACAAGTAAGAAACTCGAACAATTTTTCTTCATTGGGGCGATAATTGCCACTATAATATGGCCAGATAACCTGTATAAACAAAACAAATAAAATGTCACCATATATAGAAAAGAACACCTTAGTAACTTAGTATTCAACTTTCAAGAAAAGCTTAGGAACAATCATGTCAACTAAGTTATATGCTAAAAAGCTCAAGTTGTAGATAACTTGTGAAAACAAATAATCTGAGGTGTGATGTTTAATCCTTTTCATTTTATTCACAACAACATTTCATTTTCTAACGCATGAATTTAGTCATGTATATAAACATCTACTCAAATAACAACATGAAAGTAACTTTTTCTGATAGTCATGAAAATATTTTAATACAAAATAGCTATAAGGATTTCAATCAATATAGTGTAATACTAATTTCATATTCAAGCTTTGGTTTTTTTTTAAATGGACATGGTACTAAGTATTTTCAATTTCATAGCTAAAAGACAACAAAATCAAAAGAAACGTCCAAAATACAATCAAAAAATAAAGAGACGATATCATGGAATGGAAATCGCAATTATAAAAAAATTGTTTACCTGTCCACCGATGTCGTGTTTGGCATTACTAAAAAATTTTCTTGCCCAAAATAACCATGAGATGAAATAATCGCAACATTAAAAACCATAGGAATTCCTACTAGAACCATATCCAAGACATGATATGCATCATCTCCCCATCCTTTTTCCAATCACATTTCCTGTGAGGGGTGTATCTATATTGTCAATTCACTCAAGACATGCAATTGCCCTAATCTGCACCCACCAAGGAGTTTTGAACCCAAGTCTACTTGCTAATACAAGCCCCATCAATTCACTGTTTGCCACTACACCATACTCTATCTACAAATATATTACAAGTATAACATGCCCATTATTAATATTAAATTTTAATACTTCATATATATATATATATATAACATAACATATTATATACTAAACATACATTTTCTATATATAGCCCTCTTGTTGTTCTATTATATATAACATACATTTTATATAGCCCTATTAATGTTGTTATTCTTTCAAAGTAAAACACAGCCTAAATAATAAAATTCGACATGAATGTGATTCATGTCATTCCAGAATTGTACTTGAGAATTTCTGGTTATAAGTGACACAAGCAATATTCCAATAAATTTTGACTAGGAATGGAAACATATTTATGTCAGTTTCCAGCATATATAAAAAGAAACAATTCCAATGGAAGACTTATTCACAATATCAAGCATGACCAAGACCATTATATTATTTTCCCCATTGTAGGACTTTAAATAACTTACAAACCTTTTGGCTTGGTGCTAATTTTAGTGGATCCAAGATAACCAAATCCCAAGATTTTTCTTTTGAAATTGTTGCTTTCATAAACTTAGTTGCATCTTCCTTTAGAAAATAAATTCTACTAGAGATGATATTGTTTAGTTTGGAATTTTCCTCCGCAAGTTCCAAGGCAGGTAATGAAGAGTCAATAATTAATATACACGGCATCAAAGAATAAGTAAAGGTACATGCAATAACCAATAGTGCTAACATTCACTAGTGCACTCATTTGTATCTTATATGATTTATGACATTCGAAAGGACAACATATCTGGAAAACATGAAAATATGGTTTCTTTTAAGATGAAGACAACACAGAAGAAAAGAAAAGTGGCCCTGCCATAATAAATAACAAATGTTTTGGCACATTTACTGAAGCATCCACTCCGTGAGAAATTAATCATGGCTATCAAGATTCAAAATAAAAAATGAAATCTCTCAAACATAGACATCACAAAAATTTGGACAAACTAGTGAACCTCCATAGGTTTGAATTGGTCCATACCAGTAACATGAAAAACACCTCCAAAAGCAACATTAAGTGCAAAACCTCCACTGTATTCTGAAGAGCTTCCCGGATCATCCACATTATCACGAAACATTTGTTGACGTTTTGAATCCCAACGGGGATCCATCTTCAGGACAATTGGAATGAAGAAAAGTACATCAAGCAAAGTGGTCTCCTTTAGGGGGTATGACAAATCAAGTGTATCATAAATAATAGGCCTGACACATCCAGCACCAAGCAAGGCGCCACATCAAGATAAGGTTCCACATCAAGATCCAAGCACAAGCCCACAGGCCCAAGCCCCAAGCCACAAGCCCACAGGCCCAAGCCCCAAGCCAAAAGCCACAAGCCCACAGGCCCAGGCACCAAGCCACAAGCCCACAGGCCCAAGCCCCAAGCCAAAAGACGCAAGCCCACAGGCCCAAGCCCCAAGCCAAAAGCCAAAAGCCAAAAGCCAAAAGCACACAAGCACAAGCCAAAAGCCAACCCATCAAGCCAGATCCGAGCCTTCAAGCCAGATCCAGGCCAAGCCAGCAAGGTCAGCTCCCACCTAGTCAGCCAGCAAGATAACGGCCAGCAAGCCAAACTTGCCAAGCCAGTAAGGTCAGCCAGCAAGGTTAGCTCCTACCCAGCCAGCAATTAAAGGCTAGCTTGGCCTCTATGCCCTTTAGACTATAAAACAAAATGACCTTCCCACATCCCAAAACCTCGGGTCCCAGGCAAGACCTCAAGCACCAAGATTCGAGACCTTCCCAATAGCTCGGGAAACACAACAAGACGAGGGGTCCTCTCAAGCTGCAATATTGAGCTTTTATGTTCAGCAATAATGAGTGGCCCAACGGGGACCCATACTCCTTGATGTATACCCAGCTTTATACTTATCGATATGTGACCAAACCACTCTACAGGTCAGCTAGCAAGTAAAGGCTTGGTTTTCCTTTGTTCCTGTTCCCATCTCCCTCTGTTCCAGTTTTTCACCGGTCGTTACGAATAACCTAACAAAAGATGATAGGAAATCATCACCGAGGTTTTGCCTCACATGCCGAGGGGGCCCCTTAACAGGAAAAAAATAAACTATGATTGTTTTCACTCAAAAGCTAGGGGGAGCTTCAAACCCCCAGCCTTGCATGTTGGTACAATACATGCGGCCAGACATGGCAAACAATATGTGTTTTAGCTTTCCCTTGTCCTATATAAAAAACTATTCCAGTGGTTCTAATAATAATCGGTTTTTTTGTAATGGAGGTACTAAAAATGCTTATTCGTGTGGTAAGAATGTTGATTCTGTTAATGGTGAAGAAAATAATAGTGGATATCATGGTAGCAAGATACAACAACATGGGGATGATCCAACTCTTGGGTATGATGGTAGCAAGATTCAGGAGGCTAAGGAACGAATCATCAATATTTTCTGGAATAATTTCTACCAAAACATTGATGATTCCATCTCTAGTTCTAAACCGAGTAATGTTTCTCTCTATCAAAATGTTTTTATCAAGGATTTGGTGTTCTCAAAGACATTTGTTCTCAATCCATTTCAAAAAATGAGCAAAAAGGAGTTGGAAGAAAGGAGAAAAAATTAGTTGACTGATTTACAACATTCAATTGCGGGTTTGAGTATGCGTTTTGATGAAAAAACTGTCTTTAAAAGTGTTCCTAGCTTGATCAAACAATTGATTTCTATAGAAATGATTACTGCTCAGGAATATCTACGGCAAAAGGGTGGCCTATCCGAAAAAGATTTAAAATATATTAATATATTTGGTAAATATACTCTGAAGGCAATAATGATTCATGTACTTGGGGCAATGTTCAACCCTTTATAGGATATATATGTATTGAGGGTATCTACTTTGATCCAACATATTGATTATGTTGTACGAGTTCAAGCAGTGAATATTGGAATTCAGAAATCTGCTGGTAATAAGGACGGCGGTGTGAAGTTATTTTTAAAAGGAGACAAACCAAGGAAAGTTACTAGGAGTGATTATGCAATCGGGTCGGCTTGGTCGAGTTCCTGGTTGAACGTAGACATCAAGAACTATCCTACCTTTGGAAAGTGAGTGCACCAGAAGCCAATTGTCATGCTGATCTGCATAGAATCCTGTCTTCTGACCCTCCAATGAAACAATGTAATTAATACCATTCTCCATAACTTGAAACTCAGTCACCCTCAAAATCAATTAAACCTCAATTTGCAGTGTTCCAATCTCCAAATCCTAATAGCACAAGAAGAACCTACCTGACAACCATTGACATTAGAAATAGAACAATATAGGGAAAATTATTGTCAAGTGTTACCCCCTAAAGAGGCTAGAACACCATGATATTGTGTAATTGATGATGGATGTTGCTTCATAATCTGTCTCCACATAATCTGATGCATATTCTTCCATTGAGGAGAAACTTCTGAGGCATTAAAACTTCCTATTTCAAATTTATACATCTAGAGGCATGACTCATCACCTAGTGGGCTTTTGGCATGGTTTAAAAATAAATGAGGTTTATAGAGAACGCCCTTCATAAGATGGTGATGAATGACATCTACAACCCTTCTTCAAAGGTCAAAGATGCATCCTAAGAAGTGCATCCATCATCCTAGGATATTATTGCAAGGGTTCATGGCATATTTGAGGCGCACATGCATCAAAGAAAAGGAGAGCTACAACTAGCGAGGTTCGAAGGTCCTTTTCAAGGAGAAGGAATGGTCAAAGGCTAAACCACTCTATTTGAGGAACACCCTACCTAGAGAGAAGACACATGGAATTTGTGCATTATTTTAACAAAGGATTATGGCATAATTTGAGGAGCACTCCACCTTTGCTTGAGTTCTACTACTGTTTTGGGAAGAGGAAACTTCTACATGGTCATTCTTGAAGAGTGCCAAAACTAGGAAGGTGACATATGGCGCAAGTAAAAGTCTAGCATATTCCCCATACCTAAAGTAAGACACTAGATGAGAAGCAACCAAGGTTTGCTCAGAATACTTATGCAACATATGTAAAAGTTACTTTAGTTTCAAGTTACTAGGATATAATTATCTGCAAATACAGAAAATGTTAACGCCCTCTTGTTGTTCTATTATATATAACATACATTTTATATATCCCTCTTAATGCTTTCATTCTTTCAGAGTAAAACACAGCCTAAATAATAAACTTCGACATAAATGTGAGTCATGTCATTCCAGACTTGTACCTGAGAATTTCTGGTTATAAGTGACACAGGCAATATTCCAATACATTTTGACTAGGAATGGAAACGTATTTATGTCAGTTCCCAGCATATATAAAAATAAACAATTCCAATGGAAGACTTATTCACAATATCAAGCATGACCAAGACCATAGTATTATTTTCCCCATTGTAGGACTCTAAATAACTTACGAACCTTTCGGCTTGGTGCTAATTTTGGTGGATCCAAGATATCCAAATCCCAAGGTTTTTCTTTTGAAATTGCTGCTTTCATAAACTTATTGCATCTTCCTTTAGAAAAGAAATTCCGCTAGAGCTGATATCGTTTATTTTGGCATTTTCCTCCGCAAGTTCCAAGGCAGGTAATGAAGAGTCAATACCTAATATACACAACATCAAAGAATAAGTAAAGGTACATGCAATAACCAATAGTGCTAACGTTCACTGGTGCACTCATTTGTATCTTATATGATTTATGACATCCAAAAGGACAACATATCTGGAAAACATGAAAATATGGTTTCTTTTAAGATGAAGACAACACTCAAGAAAAGAAAAGTGGCCCTACCATAATAAATAACAGATGTTTTGGAACATTTACTGAAGCATCCACTCTGTGAGAACTTAATCATGGCTATCAAGATTCAAAATAAAAAATGAAATATCTCAAACACAGACATCACAAAAATTTGGACAAACTATTGAACCTCCATAGGTTTGAATTGGTCCATACCAGTAACATGAACAACACCTCCAAAAGCAGAATTAAGTGCAAAACCTCCACTATAACAACAGACATCAAGAATTTTCCTGTATTTGGAAAGTGAGTGCACCAGAAGCCGATTGTCACGATGATCTGCATAGAATACTGTCTTCTGACCCTCCAATGAAACAATGTAATTAATACCATTCTCCATAACCTGAAACTCAGTCACCCTCAAAATCAATTAAACCTCAATTTGCAGTGTTCCAATCTCCAAATCTAAATAACACAAAAATAAACTACCTGACAACCATTGACATTAGAAATAAAACAATATAGGGAAAATTATTGTCAAGTGTTACCCCCTAAAGAGGCTAGAACACCATGATATTGTGTAATTGATGATGGATGTTGCTTTAGAATCTTTCTCCACATAATTTGATGCATATTCTTCCATTGAGGAGCAACTTCTGAGGCATTAAAACTTTTGTTGCAAAGTTATACATCTGAAAGCATGACTCATCACCAAGTGGGCTTTTGGCATGGTTTAAAAATCAACGAGGTTTCTAGAGAATGCCCTTCATAATATGATGACGAATGACATCTACAACCCTTCTTCAAAGGTCAAAGATGCATCCTAAGAAGTGCATCCATCATCTTAGGAGATTCTTGCAAGGGTTCATGGCATAGTTGAGGCACACATGTATCAAAGAAGAGGAGAGATACAACTAGCGAGGTTATAAGGTCCTTTTGAAGGAGAAGGAATGCTCAAAGGCTAAACCACTCTATTTGAGGAACACCCTACCTAGAGAGAAGACACATGGAAGTTGTGCATTATTTTAACAAAGGATTATGGCATAATTTGAGGAGCGCTCCACCTTTGCTTGAGTTCTACTGCTGCTTTGGGAAGAGGATACTTCTAGATGGTCATTCTTAAAGAGTGCTTAAACTAGGAAGGTGACATATGGCGCAAGTAAAAGTCTAGCATATTCCCCAAACCTAAAGTAAGACACTAGATGAGAAGCACCCAAGGTTTGCTCAGAATCCTTACTACAACATATGTAAAAGTTACTTTAGATTCAAGTTGCTAGGATATAATTATCTACGAATACAGAAAATGTTAACGTCCTCTTGTTGTTCTACTATATATAACATACATTTTATATAGCCCTCTTAATGTTGTCATTATTTTAGAGTAAAACGCAGCCTAAATAATAAACTTCGACATAAATGTGATTCATGTCATTCCAGAATTGTACCTGAGAATTTTTGGTTGTAAGTGACACAAGCAATATTCCAATAAATTTTGACTAGGAATGGAAACGTATTTATGTCAGTTCCCAGCGTATATAAAAAGAAACAATTCTAATGGAAGAATTATTCACAATATCAAGCATGACCAAGACCATAATATTATTTTCCCCATTGTAGGACTCTAAATAACTTACAAACCTTTTGGCTTAGTGCTAATTTTGGTGGATCCAACATATCCAAATCCCAAGGTTTTTCTTTTGAAATTGTTTCTTTCATAAACTTAGTTGCATCTTCCTTTAGAAAAGAAATTCTGCTAGATCTGATATTGTTTAGTTTGGCATTTTCATTCGCAAGTTCCAAGGTAGGTAATGAAGAGTCAATACCTAATATACACAACATCAAAGAATAAGTAAAGGTACATGCAATAACCAATAGTGCTAACATTCACTGGTGCACTCATTTGTATCTTATATGATTTATGACATCTGAAAGGACAACATATCTGGAAAACATGAAAATATGGTTTCTTTTAAGATGAAGACAACACTCAAGCAAAGAAAAGTGGCCCTGCCATAATAAATAACAGATGTTTTGGCACATTTATTGAAGCATCCACTCTGTGAGAACTTAATCATGGCTATCAAGATTCAAAATAAAAAATGAAATCTCTCAAACACTGATATCAAAAAAATTTGGACAAACTAGTGAACCTCCATAGGTTTGAATTGGTACATACCAGTAACATGAAAAACACCTTCAAAAGCAGGATTAAGTGTAAAACCTCCACTGTAACAGCAGACATCAAGAACTGTCCTGCCTTTGGAAGGTGAGCACACCAAAAGCCGATTGTCACACTGATCTGCATAGAATCCTGTCTTCTGGCCCTCCAATGAAACAATGTAATTAATACCATACCATTCTCCATAACCTGAAACTTAGTCACCTTGAAAATCAATTAAACCTCAATTTGCAGTGTTCCAATCTCCAAATTTGAATATCAGAAAAAGAACCTACCTGACAACCATTGACATTAGAAAAAAAACAATATAGGGAAAATTATTGTCAAGTGTTACCCCCTAAAGAGGCTAGAACACAATGATATTGTGTAATTGACGATGGATGTTGCTTTAGAATCTCTCTCCACATAATTTGATGCATATTCTTCAATTAAAGAGCAACTTCCGAGGAATTAAAACTTCCTGTTGCAAAGTTATACATCTGGAGGCATGACTCATCACCTAGTGGGCTTTTGGCATGGTTTAAAAATCAATGAGGTTTCTAGAGAATGCCCTTCATAAGATGGTGACGAATGAAATCTACAACCCTTCTTCAAAGGTCAAAGATGCATCCTAAGAAGTGCATCCATCATCCTAGGAGATTCTTGCAAGGGTTCATGGCATAGTTGATGCGCACATGCATCAAAGAAGAGGAGAGCTACAACTAGTGAGGTTCCAAGGTCCTTTTCAAGGAGAAGGAATGGTCAAAGGTTAGACCACTCTATTTGAGGAACACCCTACCTAGAGAGAGGACACATGGAATTTGTGCATTATTTTAACAAAGGATTATGGCATAATTTGAGGAGTGCTCCACCTTTACTTGAGTTCTACTGCTGTTTTGGGAAGAGGAAAATTCTAGATGGTCATTCTTGAAGAGTGCCTAAACTAGGAAGGTGACATATGGTGCAAGTAAAATTATAGCATATTACCCAAACCTAAAGTAAGACACTAGACGAGAAGCACCCCAGGTTTGCTCAGAATCCTTACTGTAGCATATGTAAAAATTACTTTAGTTTCAAGTTTCTAGGATATAATTATCTGCGAATACAGAAAATGTTAACGCGTATGCTACAAAAAAGCTGAAATTCAATGCCTGAAATGGATCTGACTTCAGATGTTTAGTGAAATGGACTTTGATAAATATAGAGCTGAGCTTGAGCTACAATATTGTTGTGTTCATCACTAAATACTTGTAATAGATGTCTATTTTTAATTAACATCTGAGACTAAAACTTCAATCTAAAGGTTGATGTTAGCAAAGATGAGGGAAAAGAGGAAATTTATGGTGTTATACGAGGACAACATGAGGACTTCTTCTCTAATAGGTCAAGTGATGCAGATGAGGATGAAAAAACTGTTCCAAATCTGCGAACGTGTTTTGATCTTACAAGAGGAAATTGGAGTAAGTATTTAAATCTTACAAGAGTGTGTGAGATTGTGATTCAAACATAGGGATTGTTCTGATTTTTCCATAAAATTAGCAGGAACTAAAATGGATGCTACATAACGTGAAGGAAGGTGTTCATTCAATGCAAATGGAATGGAATAAACAATTGTAGAATCTTGGTGAGCTTTGCACAAACATTTGTTATTATTTGAACCATGCTTTTCTGCATTCTTCAATTTTGAATGTATTTCTTTTCTGCACAGGAAAGCATATGAGTGGACTAGCACAGGCTGTAGCAGGCTACCACAAAGTTCTAGAGGAAAATCGACAACTATACAATCAAGTTTAGGATCTGAAAGGTGTTCTTCCTGTTCGTCTGTCATAGTGTTATAGTTTAACTGACATGTCTCAAAAATATTATAACGGAGTAGGAATTAGGAGTCTCTTTAAATTGTATATATCAAACTTGTTGCATATTTATTCCCAATTCAGTGCGAATGAATAGTTTTATCTAATTCGATGTGGGGGGAACATATCCACGGCTTGTAGTAGGAACATAAAAGGCCAAAAAATGCTAGAAAAGGGCAGTTTACTGTGCATTTAAAGAAGCTTGTGCTCCCACTAATTGGGAAGTTGGCAACGAGGTTAGTTCAATAGAGTAGGAGATGGATGAATGAACTAGGTAAGATTGCTTCTAGATAGGTACAGATGTATGAACAACTTATCTATGCTGCATCTTCCTGTGACTGTGGGCTCTGTGTTTGAATTGAGTGTTCGACCTTGCCTCGGGCCTGGAAGATGAGCATTAGTAATTATGGGAGAGAATATCGAATTATGTAATATGCTTTCACTCTGGCCTCTTCTTGCATGGTGCTGTGTTATCTTATTCTGCTTATAAAACATAAACTTAGAAGCTAAGGTAGAGCATACTTGCTTGACCAAGCTGGTACTGAAAGCACAACAGATGTCATTAGATAGGATAACAAATTTATGTTGTTTTGTATATCGAACTTCATAATGATTATGTGTTTCTTATTCTTCTTAGGAAGCATAAGGGTGTATTGCCGAGTTAGACCATTCTTGCCTATCCAATCCAACCGTCAGGGTACAGTGGATTATATTGGGGAGGATGGTCAAATTATGATTGCAAAACCTGAAAAGCAAGGAAAGGATATACGTAAATCATTCACATTCAACAAAGTATTTGGAGCATCTACTACTCAAGGTTGGCTCTCTTTTTAGAGTGTTGAAAACCTTTTACATGATTGTAAGGTGCAATCTCTTAAATCATAACATTATTCATGTTGAATTGCAGAGGAATTTTTTTTGGATACCAGGCCATTGATCAGATCCATTCTGGATGGTTACAATGTTTTCATTTTTGCATATGGGCAAACATGTTCTGGAAAGACATACACAATGGTAATAGCAACCATCTTCTAGTTAGTCAATTGCAGTTTGAAGCACTGTCTTGCAAAACTAATAAGGGAATGAGTTCACCACTGAAGAAATTCTTGCCTAGAAATACTTTGCTCTAATTTTTGTGCCTTGCTTGTCTAGACTGGTCCTAACTTCACATTTGTCTGGGGTGATCTTTTCTTCTAGAGCTGAACTGAATATGGACATTAGTCATCTTTTCAATTGTAGGAAAGGGGATTAGGATTATATCCACAGTTAGAGTTTCCATTGTACTTTCTAAATTCAGTGTTTTGAAAGGGAATGATATACAAAGAAGTTATGCTACCTACAGTTGAGTGATTGCTCTTTTGGATCCCATGTTGATTTTATTTCATGGTCAAGCTGTTGGGTCCATTTGGAAGCCTTACAATCTAGAATGACCTTAGTTCCATCTTCAAAATTTCTCAACAACACAATATTATGAGGGCTATAATTTAACCGCGGCCCTAATATGGTATTTCTAATAATGACAGCTCACACAGGCGTTCTATGAGTTCTGATTATGTTTATTTTGCTTACTTGCAACAGCTGAAGCCTTGCCCTTTATATCTAGTTAGTTTTGTATATGGTATTGCATTCGGCTTTGAAATTCTCATTGTATATATCATTGGGCCTTCCTTTCGAAATTTCTTCTTAGATGGAGACTCTATTGTTCATTTGAGATTTCTCCCAATAATTATTCTTAAAAATAAGTAGGCCCTGCCAAGCCAAAATATTTATGTTTGTTCAATATATTCACAACTATGATTACTTAACTGCCTGGGCTAGGCACATTTGACACCTGCTGGTGAAGATGTGCTATCACACATTAAAATTATTCTATCACTCTAGCCTAAAATGTAACAAAAATTGACAGTTCAGCAGCATAAGAGCGCTTCATTTATTTTCAAATATTTGACAACTCAGCAGCACAAGAATCCAGAAGTTTGTGCCAAATAAATCTCACAAAATCAACCTACAGGATGCTATAGAGTTTATTTTGCACACAACGATTTTTTAGTTTATGCAGAATTTGTTGAAGCTGTGTTTTTTAATTCATTCTAAAATTATGGGTAAAACTAAAAATACATATTAGCTTATAACCTGTGATCAATTTTTCTCATACTAACAAAAGTTTGATCCCCTAGAGAAGGAAACTGCCTCGGCACCTCAACAGGCAGAAAATGTTTCACATAAGGGTTTTGAATGCTTGTAGCATATTAAAAAAAAATGGCCAAATGAAGATTTGAGAGGTTGGTTCTCATGCTTCAGCTCCAAAGGAAAGTCTAAAAGGCCAAAGTGTCAACTAGTGGAAATTTGAAAGAGAGAATTTATTTATCTATTAATGCCCTATCTTCCTTTCAAAAAGTTGGTCTGAGAGCCCCCTCAACAGTGTAGAAATTTGCTGAATAATGAAGATTTATCCACTCAGATTATCCTGGTCACACACTAATTTGAATTCATGCATAACACATAACCTCTTCTACAATTGATCATCAATTTGCGGAAATAGAAACAGTCGCATGCGCACATAAACACAATATGTAATGGGGAAAGCTTATATCTAAAAACCCCAAGCTATTTTGTATATTATAATAGAAGAGAACATGTAACAATATCAATACAATACTCCTCACAAGTACTCAATACTATCTCCAAAAGTTACACACAAACTAGCTCAGTTTTTAACAAGTCACAGGTTCAAAACTCATCCACTATTTGCCTGCCTCTATTGCGCAATCCAAGTTGGTGTAATGAGAGATCCAAGTTCGAATCTCCTTGGCTTCAACTACGCAATCCTCATGGGCAATCTCCTCCAATGCTTGTGCAAATCTCATGCACAACTAACGTCGCAACTAATAGCAAACTCACCCTTTCATCTACCTCTTCCACTGGTCTTCACTGAACTGTTCATGCATTGCAGTCAATTGATGTGTTCTTGAGTTGAATGATGAGTTAATAATTTGTGAATTAAATAATATTTAATTCACTCCACTCATCATTAGTGTATTAGCCAGTTAAACTAAATACAACTAGTTCAACTAAGTTAAACAGAACACAACTCCACCAACTGTCTCATCAACTCCACCAAACTCCGCCACTTGAGTTCTAACTGAAGTCAACCATGCATGAGCTCACCAAACCCCTAGGAATAGCATAATTCCTTCTGTCAGGTGCATGGGCCACATCCGTAGCTCACCACAGTGTCAAGAAGATAACCTGAAAAGGGCTTGGTCCAAATACATATAGCTAATAATATTTGACTGACCTATTTTTAGACAGGCAGTCTAAAAATAGACTTCGACCTGTATGTCTAAAAATAGAGGTCCATCTATTTTTACCAACTCGACCAATCATCCAATAATAGCATACTGCAACTCCTAGACCACGCTCCATATGTCTAAAAATAGACTTTGCGCCAAAAATAGCCTGCGGGCCCCTTAGTGAAGGCGACTTCATTTCACTAAGCTCCATCATCTTGTTGCATTTTCAACACTCCCTCTCAAAAAGATATGGATTATCTGCAACCCCTATCCTGCCTCTGTGGAATTCGAACTTGCTCCTGGTGAGCGCCTTCGTCAAGATGTCAGCATCCTGATCCTCCGTGGGAACATATGAAAGTAACATGATTCTCCGCTGAACACAATCTCTGATATGATGGTACCTGATGTCGATGTGTTTGGATCTATCATGAAATACTGGATTAGCCGAGAGTTTAATGCAACTCTGGTTATCACAATAAATCATAGTAGGCTCCAAGTGTGACCCGAACAACCCGACCAGAATCTTCCTCATCCAAATAGTCTCACATGCAACCAAGCTTGCTGCCATGTACTCGGCCTCTACTGAACTGAGTGCCACAGATCTCTACTTCCTGCTGTACCAGGAAACTGCTGTCGACCCGATACTGAAAACTCCTCCAGATGTGCTCTTTCTGTCCGTTGGGCTCCCTGCCTAATCTGCATCAGTGAAGCCGCTAAGCTTCGCTCCAACCTCCTGTCTGTACCACAGACCATATCCCAATGTGCCACTAAGATAACGAAATACATGCTTGCCTGCCTTCCAGAAGAGCTTGGTAGGCTTAACCATAGCTTACGAAAGCTGGTTAACAACATAGCATATATCGGGTAGTGTATTGACCAGATACATAAGCGACCACACCAACTGTCGATAGATAGTGGCATCCACTACCTCTGCTGAAGTAGCATCCTCCTTCCTCCAACCACCAGGAAGAGGAGTATCAACAGGCTTGCAGCCATGCATGTTGAACCTCTCCAGTATCTCCCGGGCATAATTACCCTGAGAAAAAAACAATCCTCCACTGCACTGCCAAATCTCCAATCCCAGGAAATAATGAAGGAGGCCCAAGTCCTTCATCTCAAACTCTCTAGCAAGATCCTCCTTGCATGAAAGTATCAACATCTCATCACCCGTCAAAATCAGATCATCTACATATAGTACAATGATCAGCAACTTCCCCTCCACCACAATCTGGTACAGGTTAGGGTCCACCTCACTCTTGGAGAATCCAAGTCCGGTGAAGTAACTGTCTATCCATGTGTACCAAGCACGAGGTTCTTGCTTCAGCCCGTATAGTGCTCTCTTGAGTCGGCACACATGCGACTCACTGCTGAAGATCTTGAAACCTTCAGGCTGCTCTATGTACACCTCCTCCTCAATGACTCCGTTGAGGAACACAGTCTTCACATCCATCTGATGGATGTGCCATCCCATCTGCGCTGAGAGAGCTAGGATCGTCCATATGGAAGAGTACCTTGTGACAGGTGCAAAGGTATCCTCATAATCGATCCCCTCGATCTGTGAGAAGCCACGGGCAACAAATCTTGCCTTGTACTTCTCCACACTCCCGTCAGCCGCCTGTTTCACTTTGTAGATCCATCGCAAACCCACCACTGATTTCCCCTCTGGTCGCGGGACAATCTCCCATGCATTGTTTCTAACAATTGAATCATACTCTTCCACCATGGCATCTACCCATGCGGGTTCCTCCACAGCTTCCTCGAAAGAGGATGGTTCTATCATGACACATTTGCTCACAAGATCCATGTATCCAGTGTACCGGTCCGGTGACTGTCTCTGTCTGCGCTGTTCTATAGGTGGTCCTACAACCCTCTCTGCATCTTGAGCCAGTCGCTTAGCTTCTGTAGTGCGCTTGCACCCTCTGATGGTTGGCGCTGCATGAGTGGTCTCTACCACCTCATGAACTTCCTCTTGTGGCTGATCCACATTCAGAAGCTCCTCCTTAAGAACTAATAGCTCCTCATCTGCATGCAAGTGTGGCTCCCTCTCAAGCGAACACTTCATGGCTTTCTCCTCCTAAAATTTGATATCCCGTCGCACAACAGTCTTGCGACTGTCTGGAAAATATACACGATAGTTGTGAGGCATATCAGTGTACCCCACAAATACCCCAACCTCTGCGGTCGGATCCAGCTTCTTTCTGGCGTCCTTTGTCACATGCATGTAGACAGGTGAGCCAAAAATCCTCAGATGAGAAATGTCAGGCCTCTTGCCAGAAAACGCCTCCTCCGGTGTACTCATGCCAAGTATCTTGTGAGGAAAACGATTTTGCACATACACTACAGTATTGCATGCCTCAGACCACAATTGAAGGGGTAGGCCCTGATCATGCAACATCGCCCATGCAGCACCCATGATCATTCTGTTCTTCCGCTCAACAACCCCGTTCTGCTATGGGTTATGGGGTGCGATGAGCTCTCTCTGAATCCCTTCTGCGCTGCAAAAGTCCTTGAATTCAGTAGAGATGAATTAACCACCATTTTTTCTCCTAAGAGCCTTCACATGCTTCCCCGATTCCTTCTCAACCAACGCCTTGAATTCATAGAAATTTGAATATGTCTTGCTCTTCTTACGCATGAAGAAGATCCAGCACTTCCGAGAGAAATCATCAAAAAAGATCACATAGTACTTGTGCTTTGCTGTCGAAGCTACTGAGAAAGGACCACACACGTCTATGTGAACTCTCTCAAGGATCGTCGTGGCACGACTATCCTTCTCGTGAAAGGTGGCTTTCACATATTTTCCCAAGGTACACCCCTTGCACTGATCTAACTGCGCAAGAGTGCCCTTAGGAAGCCCAGTAGAAATCTGCTGCAGTATCTTCAAAGCGCCATGGTGAAGGTGGCCCAATCTCCTGTGCCACAGCTCGCCCTCATCATCCCGGCTCACCACTTCTCCCGCCTTGCATGCCATTGCTGCATAGCCATTTACTTGCAACTGATAAAGGTTCTTGACTCAAACCCCTATCTTCCGGGTCTCTCCAGTTGTCTTACTGCGCAGGAAAGCCTTTCCTTCGCTGAAGACCACATCATACCCCTTGTCTTCCAACATCGCCACAAAGATCAGATTCTTCATCAATCCTGGAACATGCAATAATTCCTTCAATACGAAGGGTTTACTAGAATCTCTCTCAAAGGAAATGGTACCGATACCGGTCGCACTGTATCTACCATCATCGCCCATCTCGATGTGCACTCCAAGATCTTTTTCCTCTAGATCTGAAAACAGATCTCGATCTCCTGTCATGTGAAATGACGCACCACTGTCAAAGAACCATACTGATCCCATCACACTTGAGACCAAGCATGTGATCAGTGAAAAATCCAGTTTGAACAGGGAGGCCAATGCCTCTCTCGCTGCAGATCCAATAGCCTTCTTATTTTTCTTCTTCTGCAGACAATTTGTGGCATAGTGTCCGTGCTGGTGACAGTGAAAACACTTCACCTTGGACATGTCTTGCTTCTTGCCTTTCGCACCAGATTGAGAAGCTTTCTTGCTCTTCCCCTTCTTTTCTTTGGCAGCCAAAGCGCAATTTTCTTCATCAGATACCTTTGATGAAGATCTGTCCCTGGTAGTCTGCCTTATCTCCTCTTGCATGAGAGCCACCCAAAGTCGCTCCCATCCTGGCAACTTCTCCCGACGATTGATAGAGTCCTGATAGGAATGCCAACTCTTCGGAAGACCAAGGAGAACCAGGTCCACCAAGTCCTCTTCATCGACAGTCACCCCCACACTTCCCAGCTCATCTCTGCATTGAGTGAACTTCGTGAGGTACTTGGCGATACTGTCGCCTTTCTCCATATTAATGTTTCTGATTTTATCCTTGAGCGCCAGCTTCCTTTGGTCGCTCTTGCTCTGGAATAGATCTGTCAATGCTTTCCACATCAAATATGGAGAAGCTTTTCCATGCAGGCTGGATACAATGTGATCCTTCACGCCCTCCAACAGAATCCTTCGACATTTCGCCATCTTCTTTTGCCAAGCCTCAACTTCAGCAGGATCAGTAGGCTTTTGGAAATCCATATCTACGAACTCCTTCAGCCCATTATCTTCTAATACCGCCTCCATCCGATCTTTCCATGCAACATAATTCGAACTGCCCTCAAGGGCATATTCGAGTCGCAAACCGTTGAAAGACATTTTAACTCTAACAAGAAAACAGCCTTGAAAAATTCGAATTCCAAACTCAAAAACTCAACTGCTTCTGGATCTATGAGAACAAATTATTTCTAGCACAGAGATCGACTGTAAGGGCATTTACTATATATATCACCTTTCAGACAAAGGATGGATCCAGAGGCTACCTGGCCCGTTACAGACTCTGTCTACCGAAATAATATTGTAATCCACGTTTATAAATCAAATTGATCGATTGGCTCAAATCCCCCATGCAAGGCCATAGATAATGAATATTTATCATGATTATCCTGGTCACACACTAATTCGAATTCATGCATAGCACATAACCTCTTCTACAATTGATCATCAATATGCGGAAATAGAAACAGTCGCATGCGCACATAAACACAATATGTAATGGGGAAAGCTTATAGCTGAAAACCCCCAGCTATTTTGTATATTATAATAGAAGAGAACATGTAACAATCTCATTACAATACTCCTCACAAGTACTCAGTACTGTCTCCAAAAGTTACACACAAACTAGCTCAGTTTTGAACAAGTCACAGGTTCAAAACTCATCCACTATTTTGCCTGCCTCTACTGCGCAATCCAAGTTGGTGTAATGAGAGATCCAAGTTCGAATCTCCTTGGCTTCAACTACGCAATCCTCATGGGCAATCTCCTCCAATGCTTGTGCAAATCTCATGCACAACTGATGTTGCAACTAATAGCAAACTCACCCTTTCATCTACCTCTTCCACTGGTCTTCACTGAACTGTCCATGCACTGTAGTAAACTGATGTGTTCTTGAGTTGAATAATGAGTTAATAATTAGTGAATTAAATAATATTTAATTCACTCCACTCATCACTAGTGTATTAGCCAGTTAAACTAAACACAACTAGTTCAACTAAGTTAAACGGAACACAACTCCACCAACTGTCTCATCAACTCCACCAAACTCCGCCACTTGAGTTCTAACTGAAGTCAACCATGCATGAGCTCACCAAACCCCTAGGAATAGCGTAATTCCTTCTGTCAGGTGCATGGGCCACATCCGTAGCTCCAACTGAAGTGCTGTAAGAGAATAAATTGAAGTTTATAGTCCAAATATTATTAAGGGCTAATAATATTTGACTGACCTATTTTTAGACAGGCAGTCTAAAAATAGACTTCGACCTGTATGTCTAAAAATATATGTCCATCTATTTTTACCAACTCGACCAATCATCCAAGAATAGCATACTGTAACTCCTAGACCATGCTCCATATGTCTAAAAATAGACATAGTCTAAAAATAGACTTTGCGCCAAAAATAGCCTGCGGGCCCACTTAGTGAAGGCGACTTCATTTCACTAAGCTCCATCATCTTGTTGCATTTTCAAAAAACAGTTGGTGATGTTCCTACTAACTCCTAAGGTTATTACAGAGGGAAGTTGGGGTGTTAACTATCAAGCCATCAACTACAAACCCCAAAGTTACTTGAGGACATCACCCATTGTCACCTTGGTGATCATCCTTCTCAAATAAGGTTATCTCTCCTCCAACATAAGGGAGGAATCCATGATAAGCCTATAGATCTGTCCTTGAAATGCTAAAAAATATATTTGCAAAATGATATTATTTTTCTCTTTTAATATTTAAAATGGAAAGCTAGGCAAGAAATAGTTCCTAATCCCTGGGCTATAGACTCTAGGCAACAAACATAACTATAAAATTGATGAAAAAGATGTGATTCATCAAAAAACAACCACACAACAATTGTTATCAGTCAATAATATATCCAATAAATATGTAACAGTTCTATCTCCTAATATATGGAACATTTGAAGACAATGTGCTCCCCCAGCTTGATCTCTTGTAAATCACATAGCTGAAAATTCCATTTGAGGTGTGTGATGCAGTGAGCTATCTCAAACCAAGGCTAGTGGGAGCTCACTTTGAATGAACCAAGGGGAATCCTAAGTTTGTGCATCCAATGTCTATTAGTATAGATATGCACTTAGCTACATAAAGCACTCAAAATAATAAAATGACATATTCAAGCTAATGCCCTCAAGGAGGGAAATCCAAGTGATTTGGATGTAGTTTGTATATATGCTCTCTAATCTTCTAGGTTAAGTCACATTTAGATAGTAGGAGGTGACCTAGAATGTCCAAATATTACCTTAAAAAGGGCAAGTTGATTGATAGAAACGGCCACTAACTGAAGCAGTTAAGAAGAACCCACAACAATTACACCAAGGAGGGGTCTATTGAAGCAATACCTTGAACTCCACCTAGATGATAGATTGAGGAATTGCATGTTAGCAGCAGATGAAGCATCATAATATAAGGTTTTTGAATCTCTCTATCCTATCCCAATCAACCCAAAGCAAGCCAGGTCCCCAAACCTTGAAGCCATAACAGATCATGGCTCTAATGAGCATGTCCAAAGAGGTGCATCTTGAAAGAGATGTCCTAGAGCACTATCACTTTAGCCAAGCAAACCATATTCCTTATTAAGTTGGGGCTAGAAAGCATGCCTCAAGCTAAGATAGACTCCTAATCTGACCCGCAAGTATCTGTAGGTTGTAGTAATTTGAATCCTATCTCCTCCAACGTAAAAATTGTAGTTAAAGAGAGCATGCTGAGACATGTTGAAGATCATAACCTTAGTCTTACTAAGTTCAAATTTCAACTATCAAAGATACAAGAGTTGGCCTAGAAAAAGACCTATAAAATTTAAAAGACCTATATAAATTTCCTTTGGCCTAGCAAAGGACACAACAGAAGCATCCCCTGGTAAAATGGGATAGACTTGTTCTCCCCAAAAAATTGGCAGTTGGGGATTCAAAAATATTGTTCTCTTGAACAAAGCACTAGTAACCTAGAACCTTTGGTAGCGAATTCATAACACATCCCTCTAGGGGAAAACTCTCAAAGCCAAATATCTCCCATCCTCTGCATTCATGGACTAGATCTACTAACCAAGGAAATATAGAAAGGGATCAAATGTCTAGAATCCTTCATACTAGCCTTCCCTCTCATTGGAGAATGGTCTGCATCACAAATTGGTAATTGTGTAAGTGTGAAGCTAGGACTAGATCCATGCATGGGACTAGATGATGCCTATAAATTATCAAACAGGTTCACCGAGCACTTAAATTAAAAGTGGTGTTATGTCCTCGCAAATGCAAAAGCACAATCCCACTTGGCATGGGGGCCTACAAGATGGAAAAATTTCACAAATTTTCACCTTGTTGGACAAGATGTTGTAGAATGGGAAACATGTTTCAATCCCCTCACTACAAATCTCATCAAAGTTTGGAAGGGGATCAATGTTAAGTTTCTATTGTCAAAAAATCCCAACAATGGGGACTTCACTACAAAATTGGGCTATGAGTCGCACATTTATTCCCCATTTACTAGGGAAACACACTGTCGATGGAAACCTTTACAAAAAATAAAAGCACCCCTAAAATATAAAACTACACTTTGGCTAGCATTAAATAACAAACTTTTAACTAGGGACAATCTCATGAAGATGAACTAGGAGGTCCTAGTTTCTACTATTAATGCAAATATTCATCATAGAGCACTGCACACTTAATTATCTCCTCTACATACACAATGTAAGTAATCAATAGAGTAGTGTCATAATTGCATATAAATGGCTTGTGGTCTTCCACATGTTTGGCAGAAAATCTCATGACATGGCTAGAAAATGAAAACAACTTCTTTCATGGGCATCCCCACTATTTTGGTGAACAATATTTGGTAGGCTAGGAACAAAGTTATCTTCAACACTCAAAACATCCTTCTAGAAATCACAATGGGTTTAGTGGTAAAATTCTGCATGAAACATAAAGCTGATCACAAGCCATAGAGGAGGCGCATCCTGATCATGCGTCTTCTTATAGAGCAACTTAAGGGCACGTAACACAATGTGGTGTTAGTGTGGTTTTATTTATCACTCAATCACATGATGTACCAATATGGTATCACTCTTAGGCAAAGTACAAACAACCATTCATAATTTATTGCATTGTGCACCAGTTTTCTTCGTTAAAAATTGTTAAGAATAATCAAGTAATGGCCCATGGGGGATTCCAGGCCTGCCATCTACTAGACAAACAATAAAATCAAAATTGATAATATCTACCTTCACTCTATTCTTCAAGACATAAAGAACACTCTTCCCTTTTGAAGGGATCTCTTTCACACATATACTGCATGAACTCAATTCCACTGTTGATGGGCTCTCCAAAATTGTTGTGGAACTCCTGGAGGTGACATTCCTCATCTATGACCTCTCGAATGGTGTGGAACATGGCAAAAAGGTCATACATGCTTAATGTGACATTTACATTTATACTTTTGTCTTTAATTTTTTGTTTTCCTTGCTATTTTAATATGCCAGTCACAAACTCTGTAGATGCTTTTCTGAAATTTTTGTGACCCCCATATTGCACATATCTTAACAAATAGCTAACGATAGCCGTGTGTCCGAATTCTACGCATTAAATTTTCCAAATAAACTAAAACACTGAGAATCTTTGCAGCTGGTGAGAGTTCTATTCCCTGGGTCTCGCAAAACCTCAACGAAAAATTGTTATGCCAATGCCTTTCTCCATAATGACGTCAGCCTCGAATCTTCACCCACTTCATCAAGCCGGCATAAATATGCGCAAATTTGTTACAAATTCATGTAATCCATGTACAAAAGGTTGTTTTGATGATAAGAGAAGAGAACAACCACTCTTGCAATTCCATGTACAAACTACAAAATATTTTTTCTTTTGGATGCTACAGACAGAAATCAGATAAATACCTAGTAAGATAGACAATTAATATGGGGTTATGAAATCGTTGTCTATAGGACAAGGATATGTATATCTAAGTGGCTTGCAGAGCCAAATCTAGAAAATTTGTACCCATTTTTAGAATTTACAGCATTCTTAGTCGTTAAAAGATTACAGTGTATCCCAGATGATGCTCTAGCACTGAGAAGATTTCGTTACAGTTGCAAGATCGTTTGGGTTTGACAATGCTAGTTGGAAAAATTGTAGCTAGCATTTTGTAAGTTGTAAGTTACATAAAATTCCCCTCACTTTCTAGAAAATGGATAAAAAGACTGCAACAATGACGTTATAAACACAATTGACAGACTATGGCCAAAAAATACTTTACTTTCTCAGACATGGGTTCAAATCCCCTGAGGACTTGTATCCCCATTTTAAGCCCAAGAAGTATGAAAACTCCCAGATCATGTTTCTTGGGCAATCTCAGAGAGAAATTTAGAAAAAGAAAACAAGAAAAAAAAAAAAACAAAAAGCATGTATGATTTCTCAGAGAACTCAACAGGTCTACTGTTAAACCACAACCCAAGATAGGGTTTCGGCTTACATTGAGGCCACATCATAGGGTATTGTCAAAGAAAGAGCATCATTAGGGCGAATTAGTCCATGGTGATTTTTTATTCATATATTAATACAAACTAGGGAATTGGGAAAGTGATTATTTTGGATAGATTTACAAAAAAACAATCCCTTGTATTATTGTTACATTGAGCCAGCCCTTTACCTAATCTACCATGGAGCATAGTTTTAAAAAACAGAATCGGTCAGCTACCAGGCCGAGGGTCGACTCCGACTCGGACTCCGAATCGGTAATGACTCGGTCGACTCAGTTTCAATGACTCGGTTTTTGTAAAAAATACATTAAATATTAATTTTTTTGTTCAAAAGAATAAATTTAAATATTTTTATTCATGTTTACAAACACAAAGAATTACAATATAGAGAAGTCACAAAAGACAACATATGATCAAAGTAGGCTCATGAATATATCCATTATATCAAAATTGCGCCTAGTGCACTATCCAATACATGATGATGATATAGAGATCAAAACAAAAAACATAACCAATGTCACTAACATCATGTCATCAAGGTACATAGAGGGATTGGTGCTCTTGATTAAATACGAGTTCCATACCCTAATACATGACAAAATTCGATGGAAACATTGCAATAACCTAATCCTGAAATCCTGAAAAACTGATAAGTCTGCTGGATTTTGAATGAAATATAAAATTCTACTTTCTCCATATGAAATCCAATGAGGTTGGAACCACTCTCAAACATCCTGAGTTATTTCATGGTAATGTTAAAAATTTAAGTAAAAGGATGACATTCTCCTTAATAATTTAACATTACCATGAAGCTTTTCCAAAAACAAACTCCACAACTCTTCAGAAAACCCTCACAAATGCTCAAGCAAATTGAATGAGAAAGATGTGAGGTATTGAGAGGGGTTGAGTTAGTTAAATAGGATGGGGAGGGGTTAGAAAACCTAAAAAAAACCTAACAACAGAATTAATTTAATTTCTAAGTCCGTTTTTTTCAATTTTTCGGGCCCACCGGCCAGCTGGATTAACTAGGCCGAGTTAACTCGGACTAGGCCTGGTCGGCTAGTTTGTTACCGAGCTGGCCGAATCGGTCAAAAACCGGCCGGATCGGTAACAAACTGGCCGACTAGCCATTTCATCTACCTAGTCAAACTGGTAGGCCTTTCAGCTCGGTCAACCAGGCTTGGTCCAATTCGAATCGAGCTAGTTTTAAAACTATGCCATGGAGTTTCTCAACTATGGAGTTCCAGTTCTGGGGTGCATATTCTTCAACGATTTCTCTTAGTTTCTCATCCTCGGTCGATCTCCAGTGTCCTTGGGGGCACATTTTGGTTTGCGAACATTCATCTTTTACATCCGAAAGTCTATTTGTTTTAATTTCTTTATGGAGTACTACGGGTTCGGTCATTCTGTTTGCAGAATTTAAAAATCGCCCCCACCGAGAGTCTATGCACAGCTGGGTCTGAGCACAGAGACTTGAAAAATCTCTGAAATATTCATACAAGTAAGTAGTACCATTGCCTGGAGAAGGGTTTTAAAATTTGTTACATATTTGTGTAATACATGTACAAAAGGTTGCTGTGATGATAAGAGAAGATAATGACCGCTCTTGCAATTCCATGTACAAACTGCAGAATATTTTTTCTTTTGGATGCTACAGAAAAAAATTAGATAATATCTAGTAAGACAAACAGTTAATATGGGGTTATGAAACTGTTGTCTACAGGACAAGGATGTGTATATTCAAGTGGCTTGCAGAGCCAAATCTAGCAAATTTGCACCCATTTTTAGAAATTATAGCATTCTTAGTAGTTAAAAGGCTTACGGTGTATCCCAGATGCTCTATCATTGAGAAGATTTCGTCATAGTTGCAAGATCTTTAGGGTTTGATAGTGCTAGTTGGAAAACTTGCAGCTGGCATTTTGTAAGTTGTAAGTTACATAAAATTCGCAGAAAATGGATAAAAATACCACATAAATGACGTTATAAACACAATTGAGCTGACTATGGCCAAAAAAATACTTTACTTGCTCAGACATGGGTTCAAATCCCCCGAGGACCTGTATCCGCGTTGGCATGACCAACAATGCTAATGCATTATAAACGAGCAAAATACCACAGCTCTTCCTGAACAGGAAATTGTATTTATCTTATTATCAAATACAACAGGAATCCAAAACTTCCTAAATTGCATTAGTAGTAGGCATATCTGACCAACATGGGAATACACATATTTTAATTTCTCTAACACTTTGAATGGACATAAACCAAGCTGATTAGCGGAAATTAATTAATTTTTCTTCATAACAGAAAGATAAAACTATTAAAGTCTTAAATGGAGATCTTACCCATTGATTCACTGCAACTCCCAGTGTCATCAATCTAGAGATCGAATTGAACTCTTGGGCCTGCCACACTTTGGGCTCTATGCCATTGATCTTCCCACTTAAGCCTTTCCCATCTTTTATTTCTGAAATTACCCTAGAAAACGACCAAACTTTTTTGGGGAAAAACTCTCCCAAAACGACTGAGTCTAAATCATAGACACTAGGGTATGGAGCAAATATCCCTGGAATCCATCAAAACCATAAAAATTGGCTGAAATTGCCTCAAGTCTGAAGAAAAGCCAACAAACTGTTCTTGAACCACAAATCAGGGGCTTCATACTGACGCCAAGGCATAGGTGACGGATGAAAAATAGACAATACAGCCCCCAGAGAGTCGAGTACATCCATTCCCATAACATTGTAAGAAAAGTACTCATGGACGGTTAAGATTTGTTTAAAAATATCAACAAGTCTGTCATGGCACCATCTAAAATTTGAATACAAATGGGCGGTCTATCCATTCGATGGTTTATATTTCATTAAAAGTAAGAAAAGTACTCATGGACGGTTAACATTCGTTTAAAAATATCAACGAGGATGTCATGGCGCCATCTAAAATTTGAATACAAATGGGCGGTATCTAAAATTTGAATACAAATGGGTGGTCTATCCATTCGATGGTTTATATTTCACTAAAAGAAACCACGTTTTCTTTACAACCTCTCAAGGTTAGTTTGAAGGGCGGGGTAAAGTATCGTCTATGTTTAGCTTTGAGGTTGTGGTTAGCTTTGTGGTTGTTTGGTCTCACAAGTCCGAAGGTTTATTTTCGTGGAGGATTATGTAGGATTCTTTTATTAGTTCAAATATATAATGTGTAAAGTAAAAGGTATGTATATTTATAAAAGTTTTTTATAATTTAATGTTAATTCATGTGTAAAATAAATATGATTTCTGTGTCAAATATTTGAAATAAAAAATATGTATATTAAAAATATTTTTAAATGTAAAGAAGTGAAATTTATATAAATATAAATAATATTATTAGGAACCAATTTAAATGTATTTTTGTTTTGATTCTATTACATTTTAGAGTAATTAAATTTATAGAAGTGATAACATCTCATCATGTAGTCTTTACATGTGTGTTATTTGGAGTGAAATTGACTTTGAAGTGAACACTTGTTTATGGGTAGTCTATGATACTTTTCTCACTAGACATAGAAATATTATGCAATTTGTGAAGGAGAAATAAGCATGGGTATTAGTAGTAAGGTTGTGCAAGGTCAACCGAAATGCTTTTCATATGTATGGCTTATCATAGCACATTGGAACTATTAGGCTAAAGGATATTTTGTCAGCAAAGTGCACCTGATTGGGATAGGAAAGCCCTCGTGAAGGAAGTTGATTGTGTTTAGAGGATATTTCATGGAAGTGATAACTCCAAGGGGAGGTAGTTGATTGTGTTTAGAGGATTTTTCATGGGAGTGAGAACTCTAAGGGGAGAGAACTATTTTTAAAGTCCAAAGAATTATTGGAAAGAGTGGAGTTGATGATGAGGTTGTAATTTGTAAAGTGATGCAATGTTTCTTTCAAAATTTAGAGACAGGATTATACTTTGGGACCTCCATATTCCATTTGCGAAATACCTTGTATGATCCAATGATATGGAAACTAAAGCCTTGTTGAGAAAATGGATTGTTATCTTTGAATCAAGAAACTTGTACACAGATGCACTCTATATGAGACTGTTCGCATTAAGAGTGTTGTTTGGTAATAATGTTTTTTATCCAAACCTTAGATCACATTAAGTATTTCTTTCCAACTGAGGATAGTGGCATCATTATAAAACT
Source organism: Pinus albicaulis (assembly GCA_034641835.2). Lineage (NCBI taxonomy): Eukaryota > Viridiplantae > Streptophyta > Pinopsida > Pinales > Pinaceae > Pinus > Pinus albicaulis. The sequence goes on along the minus strand of CM076583.1, from coordinate 460,994,420 downwards.
TGATGTTCCAAGACAGGCAATGATTGTTCACCTATAGAAAACTTGGAATTAAGGCTCTTAGGAAAAGCAGTACTAGCATTGTCGAATATGCTTACCAGAAAACAAATAATTTTGAAAGGCCTTCATCTTACTATGTGAAATAAGGATAGGTTTTCGAAGATGTTGAGGATTAAAAATATGAAACTGATGCCTCTTCCAGACATTTACCAAAGGTCAAGTGGTAGATTTCAGTTGCTTTTGAGAGAATAATCCATAGAGGAAAATGGATCCCAAACAACCCTTGTTCAATAACACAGGCCTTAAAGAGACAGGAATGTGCCCATCCTAATCCATGATTATGGTGATAAAGGGAATTAGGGTGTATATATAAATGTATGTACACGTGCCACACTGGAAAACGTTTTGATGAGCTGACCCACAAAATTGGACTAGACCAACCTGTTCATTTTGGATGCCAACTTGTATACCTTGATTTGGATGTATTACACATTATTTTTCTAGCTAATTTGAAATATTTCCCATTTTTTGTGGGATCTCTTCCTATAATTCCATTAGAGGACTCCGAGGAGCATTGGTCTTCATGACATGGATATTTAATTTCACACTTGGTTTGTGGGCCCTATTTGAGGAGAAGCCCCTTGCATGTAGTTTTCATTCATATTTCTCTCATCATGTGCATGGTATTCATCGATTGTCAAAATTGGTCATTGAATCATCTTCAATTTTTTGCATTCAAATATGAAACTAATATGTTAACTCTTTACTTTCAACTCTTTTGATAACTTTATTTGTAAAAGAGAAGTTTCAACTCCCATTTGAGTACAAATGTCAATTGTGAAAAAAATTTAGAAACAACATATAGGAAGAGAAGAATACACATTTTTTACCAATGTGAACACACCCATGCACAATAATCACACAGTCAAACAACAAAAGAAAGTCATATTTGAGAGAAAGACTGTGGATCAACACTTGTTTGAGGAGATATTTTTGTTGTATTTACACCTTTTGAATGCATATCTATCAGCATGATAACAATTTTTTTTGGTTAATATATTAGCATTCCTAAGGACACATCCCTTGCGATCATTTTTAAACATTCATTACAACAGCAGTGAATAGAAGAACACAACAATGGGAGTTTTATTAGCAACAAATAGGATGCATCACTCAGCTACAGGGGAGGCACTAATGTAGTGCCAGTTACCAGTTGTGAAATCTCTCCTTTAAAGCCTATTTCTGACATGTTTCCAGTGCTCATTCCTAGAAAATGAGGGCACTCCGACTGAGGGAGTCAGTTACTTATTCATGACAGCATGACGAGTTACAAATTATCACCTTTTTGGCACTTGAAGGGAATACATTTTGTATTTTTCCACTTGCATGGAGAGCACATTATTGAAGGATTTACACCATATTCTCTCCTTATTCCTAGCATGCAAGAGGGTACATAATTTGGAGATTTACATTATTTTTCCAAGCTTCAAGAAGTTCACCCTAGTACAAATTTTTCCTTCGGAATCGTACATGTTATTCCTATCTTCATATATAATTATGTGACTGGTAGTTGATACTCATTCAAGACCTTCACAAGTTGTAATTATATTACCTAGAATAAAATGACCTCCTAGCAGTGGCCTCCGGGGATGAAGCATAAACGTCGTAGGAAGGTTTACATGGAGAGTGGCTTGTGTGTGCTTGTCATCATGGGAATTTGTTGGTGTGGTGTGTTCAACTGGTCCCTGTTGCTTAGTTTCTTAGCCATTTTCTGTGTCTGGGTCAAGGATAGGAAGTAGAAGGAAGGTGAGCTCACATGTTTCCATTTTTCTTGGCTTTCGATGTGCTTGTTTTTTCGTGTTAAGATAGGAAGTTGGAATTTGTAGTCTAGGAAACCTTGAGGGTGGTCGCGGAAAACTAGTTTCTTTTCCCAATTGTGTGCCCTTCGACATGGGTGTGATGATTTTTGGTGGATTGGTGTGTGGTCTTTGTGCAGAGAATCTGGAGGTTGGTTGCTGCCCTAGGGGAATTTATGCTCAGACATCGACTACTTTGTCGTCATTTATTGTTCAATTGCATGTGTTGGTTTGGTGGGTGGTGGCATTTGGTTTTCCTGGTGGTGGCAGTATTTATTTGGTAGTGGGAGGTGGATTTGTGCTTCCCTGCGGTGGCATGAGATGACATTTTGCTCCTTTTCTGGTGGTGGTTGTTTTCTCTAGTGGGGGGTCTAGTCTCTGGACTCTTCATGTGGCGGGGCTCCTCGACCTTGGTGAATTATGAAGCCCCCAGTGCAGTATGCGCGTTCTCCCTCCCTTGTCGTTCATGGCCCTGTGGAGGTGGTGGACTTGACAATAATCATGGAAGCTCCATGCGGGGGTGGAAATATTGTGGGGCGTGCACGACTCGCTAGTGTGGGTGCGCATGGGGGTTGTGGAGGAGGTAGGCGGGGGGATAGCAGGGGTGGGGATTCGATGGTTCAAAACCAGAGTTGTCAAGGCAGAGGAGCCCGTGGTGGCAAGGGGAATCGTGGGTCTGGTCGCTTTGAGTTAAATGAGGGGTAGGGTATCCAAGATTGTTGCTTGGATAACTGTCATGCACTTATCAAAAACCTGATGGAAAGAGTGGACACGACTGAGATAAGTTTAACACTGTAGATGGATTTAGAGACCCCTATAGTGAAATGTAGCACTTTCGTATCAAAATTGTAATTTTTCATTTATGGAGTGACACAATTAAAAATTACTGACATAGATGACTAATTCATATACATGTTGTACTTGTTATTTGGTCATATTTTTGTTCTTGGACTATAATAGTCATTTACATTCATCATATTAATTTTGTCACATATTATCTAGTCATATATTTTAATCCTAGACTAAATTAGTCATTTACGTTAGTCGCTTTTAGTTTAGTCACTTATTATCTAGTCATATATTTTATCCCAAGACTAAATTAGTCATTTAAGTTAGTCTCTTTTAGTTTAGTCACTTATCATCTAGTCATATATTTTATTCCTAGACTAAATTAGTCATTTAAGTTAGTCATTTTTAGTTCGATCAATTAAAATTGCTCAAATTTGGTAGTAATTCACTTGAAATAATTGTGGTGACTAACTTTTTTAGTCACCTGGTCATTAATTTCATCATTTTTTACTAGTGAATACACTAATAGAAAATTGGAATCTAAGATGAATAGAATCACTCTACATGCCTCACCAACCACCCTCACCTCGAATTTCATGAGCTAACTGAGTCTATCACACTCAGTTACTTATTACAAGTGATTACGAGGAAATATTAAAATTTATTGTCCAATTTATTTAAGTGAAAAATAAATTTAACACACATTTCTTTTCATTTAATTAAGAAATAATTAAATCAAAAGCCTCTGTGGTAGCCATTTCTGGGTGCCATTTTCTAGATGTTGTTTCTGGATGCCAATTTCACAGTAACCTGTTGCAAATTTAAACAATCCATCTCAACAAGAAAGGAATCAATCTGTCCCGGTCCAGTACGTCTATCACTTGGCAGATCACTACATGCAACACTTCTTAATGTTTTTCGCACATGCAACTCTCCTGAAATTGAATAGACTCCAAAAACTGAATCAATATAATGCATCTATCATCAGAGTCTTCTGACTGTTGGATCCTCCTGCACATGTCTACTAGAATCTCTGCGCTGCTAACATCTGCATCCATGCACTCTACATTGTTGCCAACTATGATCTGTGCTCCAATATCAGACACCTATCACGCTGATTTTTGTCTTCCTGACATTTGACTGCATCAATATAATCGATCCTTCTTGCTACTACTTTATTGTGGGATCCTCATAGCCAGGTTCAACCCATGAGACACACCATCTCAATGAATCCTGCCCAAATTTCTTCTTGGGATTAATTCTTCACATTGCCCCACCTCTCACTTGGAGGTATATCTGCATGTACTACCTCTTCCCATCTAGCTCGAAATTTCCCCCTCCTGGAGGTCTCTACTCGAGTGGAATCTTCCACTCGGTCTCCTCTATGATTCTCCAATTGTGATTGCTCCAAAAACTTCTGAGACTGCTTCTGAGGTTGCACGTTGAGAGATAATTTCTCCCTCTCAACTACTAATTCATTAACCACAACTTTTCTCCTCAAAGCCTTGCATGCATCCTCAACCTCGAGAGCATACAGGTTCTTGACTCTTACATCGATCTGCTTCACCTGTCTCGTGGCCATGTGTTTAACGAAAACTTTTCCTTTTCTAAACATCACTTCATAACCACAAACCTCCAATATCGATACAGAGAGAATATTCTTCTTTAGGCCTGGAACATACAAAAGATCTTCTAGTCTGAGAGGGGAGCCATTCTCCCTCTAAAAGGTAAATTTACCTATTCCAGTAGAACTATACCTCTCCTCATCTCCAAACTCTATGCTCTGCTGGAATTCCTTCTCCTCCAAGTCACTGAAGAGATCTATATTCCCTGTCATACGGAATAAGGCACTACTGTCTAAATACCACATGCATCCAATTACATTGTTGGACATGCATGCAATGAGAGTAAAAGCAAGCTCAAACTATGAATCAAATGCTTCACCTACTGCCACTATAGGCTCCTTCTTATTTTCCTTCTTCTATGGACAATTTGTAGCATAGTGCCCATGCTCTTGACAATGAAAACATCTGATCTTGGACAAGCCTTTCTTTCCCTCTTCGCCTTGGGATTTCATTCCCTTGGCCTTCTTTGCCTTACTGGCTAAGGAAAAATATTCCTCACCATTAGTCTTGGATGAGGATCCATCCCTGGTATTACGCCTGAATTTTTCTTGTACCAAATATGACCAAAGTTGCTCCCAGTCTAGTAACTTCTCCCTCCCATTCACCGAGTCCTGGTAACTATGCCAGCTCTCGAGAAGGCCTATAAGTGCTAGGCTCACCAAGTCATCATTTGCTATGGTCACATCAACACTTCCAAGCTCACCTTGACATTGAGTGAACTTCACCAAGTATGTTGGTACCATCTCGCCCTCCTCCTTCTTGATTCTCCTGAGCTTGTCCTTCAATGCCAACTTCCTTTGGTCGTTGTTGTTCTGAAACAGATCTGTCAAGGCCTTCCACATTGCATATGGAGTTGCCTTTCCATGGAGACTCGGAAAAATGTGATCTTGAACTCCCTCTAATAATATCCTCCTCTCCCTTGCGAACTTCTTTTGCCAAGCATCAAGAAGAGAAGCGTCTGCTGCTGCAGGATTGGCAATATCATTATGAATGAATTATTTCAACCCATTGTCCTCCAGAGCTTCCTCCATTATATCTTTCCATGTAATATAATTATAACTTCCCTCGAGTGCATATTCCAATCTTAATCCATTGAAAGGAATCTTGATCCGCTTGTCGCTCCAAAGAAAGTATCTGCAAGTTTGAATACTGTTCAACACAGACTCAATTTTTTCTCCACTATTTTGATTCCTGGCGCTTTGATACCATGTAGAAATTATAAAAACAATATATATATATCAATGGATTCAATTTTATCATGAAATATACTAAAACAAGATAATGAATCCTTCTACAATATTTGCGGACTATAAATACGATCGTACAATCACACCAAGTAAGAGAAAGAAGAAAATCAATCGCAGAACACAGATATTTTTCCTAGGGAAAGTTTGCTGCTCAGAAATCCTCTATCTCTATTGTATAATGAACCAAGGAATCATGAAACAATACAATGCACTCTTCTCACAAGAGTCTATTTCACTATCCTGACTGTCTCACACTGATCCACACAAAATTGGTCCAACACTTAGCCAATTCTCAGCCTGTGTTCAACCTGCCTTGCTCACACACTCCCTAGGCAATTAATTCCTATTAAATAGGATAATTAGACTTCCTTGACTGCATAATACATCATGGGAATCCTATTGTGTATATCATTTCACCCAGGCAATTTGCTATAAATAAAATTGATAGATAACTTCCCTTTAACCTTTGTCTCAAATGGGTCTTCATCAGAATTGACATGCATAATACTAAATCATTAGTCACTTGACAGATCACTGCATGTGAATTAAATATTATTTAATTCACTTGACCTCTCACTAGTGCAACAATCAATTACAACTAGTTAAACTGATTTTAACTCACCTAATTGAGTTAAATGATTTCTCATGCATTAAACTAATACACTAACTGCAACTTGGACTCTAAAACAAATATGATCACTCTACATGCCTCACCAACCACCCTCAACTCAACTTTCATGAGCTAACCGAGTCTATCACACTCAGTTAACTATTACAAGTGATTATGAGATAAGATTACAATTTGTTGTCCAATTTATTTAAGGGATAAATAAATTTAACACACATTTCTTCTAATTTAATTAAGAAATAATTAAATCAAAAGCCTCCATGGTAGCCATTTCTGGGTGCCATTTTCTGGATGTTGTTTTTGGATGCCAAAATCATTGTTTCTCGTTGCAAAATTTCAACACCCCCTGAAGGCCCAACATCATGGGAGATAGAGGATATTAATTTAGATGGTCCAAAGGGAAGATGAGGGAAAGGATGTGGATGAAGGTCAACATCCAGAACCATACATTTCTCATAACATACCATCATAGGCATAGGAGAAGAGGGTAATTTTTGTACAGAGAAATATAATTCTTCTTAATTAGAAATACAGAGTTTTGAATTAACTCTGTTTTTCACTCCCACACTCTTTTTGTCGATCCAAGATTTCTCTTGAGGAACTGGTTCCTGCGTCCCTAAGAGCCTACCATATTGGACCTCCTTTCTCAACTAGCGTCTCCATGGACAGGATGTCAGCAAATGCCCAATGTTGTGGCATCCCAGAAATCTAAAAGGCATGTTCTAGTAGTCGATAACCAACTTAAAAGAGAAGTTGATCCACCTTATTTCGAATTCTGCAATCAATCCTCTACCCATCTCCACCTCCATGAGCACTGAGGCCATCCTCTTGTCCAATTGTCCTAGACTCCCTTCGTCCCAATAATAAAAGGTCCTAATTCTATTAGCGTTATCAAAGACAAATGATCTATTCCATAATTTGAGTGGCAGCTCTGGAAGTTTTTCCCACACTAGGTTTCGCCAAGGCACCTCTGAGAAAGGGTCAAAGCCAATCCTCCATTTCTTTAGCAGAAAGAAGCCTCTTCCTTTAATCTAAGTTTTTTGCAAAATGTTGTCTTCATATTCCAGGCTTATGAAATGAAAACATATCAATCCATTGAACATGATGCTCACTTTAAGTCTATACTTCAACTCTCTTAGCCACCTTTCTTCTACCCATTTCTTCAGGGTGTCTCCCGTCATCTAAGCATATTGCCACCTCCCCACCAAAGTTTTGTTATGTAATTTCTCCACACTATCCCAGAATGATCCCTCCCTAAAAACCAAGGGTGGCTCCCCTTTGTGTGTGTTAAACGGTACCGGTAAAGTGGATATGAAGCTCTATACAATCTTTCTTAGATTTTCAATAAAAAAATTGCACGGTGAAAAGGATGCCAACTTTGATGGTAATTGCACATCCACCGTATAACGTGTCCTTATGTTCTCCTTTTTTCCGTCAATGTGCAATAAAAGTGTTTAAACAAATAACATAGCTTCTCTTGCAAAATAAATTTACAATATTTGAATTTAATGCGATTGTACATGTTTTTTAATATCGAATAGTTTTAAATTTGATAGATAAAAACGATGTCAATTATTTAATTTTTTCGTCAAATTTTAAAATATTTTCGAAATCTAATTAAAATAAAAATTACCGGTCTAAAATAACTTATATTTGCTTCCATTAGGTTTAATGCAAGAAGTTTTTTAATACATTCCTATGCATAGCCTGAAACTGTATTGTTATGACAATATCTTCCCGAGTTCGTCACGAAAGAGACAAGGTGGTTGCAACACATGCACATATGTTGAGCGAGATGTATGCACTAAATGGTAGAGTCAAAGTAATAAAATTCGTGGCACACATGCACATATGTCATTAAAGTTGGAGTAGATTTCAATATAACCATAGATATGGCCCTTGATTACGAAGAGATTTTTTCAGAGCTGCTGCTGGTCCTCAATGTTCATGTCGATACTATTCTTTCTCCTTAGTTTTTGATAAATGTTTAAAGATATTAATGATGTACAATGTAACTAACCTTCATTGTTAAGGTTGAGAATCTTCTCTCTCATTTCCAATTGAAAATCTTATTTTTCATTACCTTTTGGTCAAATTCTTAATATAATATTAGTGATGGACAATTTAACCAATTAAGTTAGAGAAAATTACTGTTAAAACTAAACAAATTTCTAAATTACTGTTAAAACTAAAAAAATTATATTGAAAATTTAATATAAATAATATATTTAATTATAAAAAATTTAAAAAATATAATCTTCTCAATATATTTTATAAATGTTTTGGTAATTTTTTTATACCGATACAATGTGAAATCTTAACTCCGTATTTATCAAGTGTCGATAGGGATCAAATCTATCATAGTGAAACCCTCTTTTTTAGTGTAACATTTGAAGAAAGGTTTGCACCTCAAGAGATTTGATGCCTCTTAACACTTGATAGATATAGACTTAAGATGGATCTAGACTAGTTCTAATTAGTGTACCATGCCATTGCTAGTCAACAAGTATTTAATCTTATTTATAGATTAACATAACATTTATTATTAGGCTTACAAGTGTAGTTCGAACAAGACAGTGAAATGTTTACAACAGTTGGTTGAGTGATTACACGTGTTTTTCATATGATATTATTCTAGGTTCTCATGGCTCTTGAACCATGTAATTGGTAATGAAAATATTTTTTTTTTCATGGTATCAGAGTGGATTCTAGCTGAAATTCCTCATGGGAGGGCCAGAAAGATGAGAGAGCCTTGAGTGTTATTTTTCTGTATATAGATCACAGGGGTTTCACTCAATGAACCTTTGACATAGCACATGAATTCGTGGTATACTAAACGATACCCTTAATTTGACTACATATTGCAAAACACTTTTAAAAATCACTTTATTTACCCCCCTACCAATATGAACCCAATACACCTTCCCAATTTAAAAAACCCCTACTTTCCCTAGATATTGTAGGTATCCATTTTTTTATTAACTTTTTTTATACCCCTTTATATTTTTTCATTAACTTTGAGCTCCATTTTTTATACACAACATATAAAAACCCTATAGCCCCTATTATATGATCAATATATTACTTCATTTTTTCCTCAATATATGTCACCCAATATGAATACACATGGTATGGTATTGCTCCCCCAAGGAAGCCCCCATGACATATATTAGCATAGTGTGTGTCAGATCAAATTATTTTAGTGTGTGAAGAAATTTGGAGTGCTTCTGTGTTGGTGATTTTCTCAAAGAACATGTCAATGTGAAGGATGTTCTCCAAGAAAAGTAAAGGAAGCCAAAGTTGCAATGGAGAAGGCATGCTTTAGGGTTCTTTCATGTGCTGATTTTCTTGCACTCGCAACACAAGATGTCTTCGATATGCTAGGTGGACCATTATAAAACATGATACGAGAAAATGACATTATGAATTTGTTGAATCTTTCATCTACAAGAACCAAAAAACTATGGTAATGTAAGTCGTCGAATTTCTATGCCTCATAATCAAAGGAGAACATGATTTCTACACTTTTCAACCTCTCTATCATGAGCTACTCCAAGAAACTCATCGTAAGAATATGAAATCATTCAACCAACTAGAAATAAATACCCTAATCAAGTTTCATATCATAACGATGTTTGGGTGATGTATACGACTTAAAATATTAATCTTGCATTGGAATCCATATCTTCCTTGAGAATTGGAAAATGGAAGTTTAGAGGATTAGTTGTTCCACATTGGTGAAAGTGATTCTCTTCCATAGTTTATATACTTTTGAATTGCTTCACATGTGTACTATAGCCAATCCATCACCAAGTGATCTATGAAATGTTTTCTAGAAAAGTGAAAGGAGAGGCTTAATGCAAATGCGAAATTCTTATATGTCTAAAATGAAATTGACAATAATAAGCCTTTGTGGTTGGGTAGGCGTTCATCCTTTGTTAGTGCAACCTAAACATGAAAATATTTGCATGTTCTAGCGGTATTGTACAATCCTATCGGTATTGACCAACGAACTGTTGATAACTTATATCAACTTATCGTGATTCAATTATTTCCAGTGCTCAACTAACATAAGAGTATGCAAAATGATACCTTGTGAAAATTATGTTTTTCCAAGCTCTCTGATTGAATCCTGTAAAGAAATAATGGTTATGCAAAGGAATTTGTGCTACATATATATTTCATTCAGGAATGGTTTGAGCAATGGAATTGGATTTTTGTCCACTGTGCATGGAATATAGTGCTAGAGGAAACAAATATGGGTATGTATGATCCAAAGGCTTAGGGACCTATGTAGTTAGATTGTAGGTCTTAACGTCATTTGTTTGATATATTTACATGCGACAAAAACTCGCTATCAACCACATGACATAGACGATGGTCATGATGGTGTAGTTATATTATGTTCACTAGGAATTTTGTTTTGGTGTTGATATGCATGATTGTGTAGTTAAAATAAATATGAAGAACTAATTAATGAAAAGAGTAACATGATTTTAAACTGGCATCTCTTGACATCTTTCGGTGCAAAAACAACACTTATCTAGTTAGGTTATCTCTACAATATATTATATGTTGGTGGTATTTGTTATTCTTCGGTGCTTCTGGCTTCAGGAACATTAGTTATAGGTTATCCTTATGCATTTCTAAGTGTGTATGTGGAAAATTTCAAGCTGTATGATTTTCTATTGAATACATTAAGTACCTACAATTTTAAGTGTGTATGTGGAAAAGTTCAAGTTGTATGATTTTCTGTTGAATACATTAAGTACCTATATAACTGAGAGTATGTGTTTCGATGCATATTTCTGGGATGGAAGTATGTCCATAGAATGATTTAGTGTCAAGCCTAAGTATTCCCATAGAGTGATTTAGTATCAAGGCCATTTTTCAGGGTTGTCAAAAATTATCGATCTTACAAATACATCATTGACGGTTAGTAGCAGTTGAATCTTAAATGGTTCAAGTGGTAAGCTCGAAATTGTGGTGGAGAAAGAGCATAGTCTGTGAGACTCCAGAGTGGGTGTAAGTGATTATGAAGACCATAACAGACATATTTGACTTGTATGTGTTTTCTATCTTGATATTTGTAATGTAAGTATTAAGGGAGGGTGTTACGATAAATTCTTACATCATTAGAATTGGTCTGTTGGTTTGGATTGGGTTGTTGTAGATTGTTGAGATATTCTCTCAACCACAATATCCAAGTTTGGAATTAGCTCGATCTAGTTCTGACTATATATATGTATCATATTTGTAATTGAATATGTGAAAAACTACTTTGCGGTGTGAAATTAATTTTTTTGTCATTCTGTTATTGGCTCATTAGGTGACAATAGGGAGCCTATTTTTGCAGATGCATTGGATTTAACAGAGTCTCAGTCACATGTTATAACTATTTTAGTCTCTTCAACTATTTCCATAGGTTTTTTGTCTACATGCTTGAAGTTATATTAGGATGGAAAAATCTAGGCTATAACCTCTGTCTTTTTGTTGGAATTTTTAAATTTTTATGTTTGGATGTTGAAAAAACTTTGGCTCTACCACTCGCCTTGTTTCCCAAGTTGAAAATTAGGGAAGACTAGAAATTCCTATAATGTTTCATATTAATGCATGCACTAGTAGAAAATGATAAAATTAGTGACTAGGTGACTAAAAAATTTAGTCACCACAATTATTTCAAGTGAATTACTACAAAATTTGAGAAATTTGAAGTGATCAAACTAAAAATGACTAACTTAAATGACTAATTTAGTCTAGGAATAAAATATACGACTAGATAATAAGTGACTAAACTAAAAATGACTAACATAAATGACTAATTTATTCTAGGAATAAAATATATGACTAGATAATAAGTGACTAAACTAAAAATAAAGAACTTAAATGACTAATTTAGTCTAGGAATAAAATATAGGACTAGATAATAAGTGACTAAACTAAAAACGACTCACTTAAATGACTAATTTATTGTAGGATTAAAATATATGACTAGATAATAAATGAAAAAATTAATAATGATTAACGTAAATTACTATTATATTCTAAGAATAAAAATATGACCAAACAACAAGTACAACAAGTATATGAACTAGTCCTTTATGTTAGTAATTTTAATTGTGGACACAATATTTGTTATGGATTTTTTGTGGCATTGTTACATACCATGGTTGATTATTGCACTAGATTCATAGAGAATGATTTCATTAATTTGAATTCAAAGTATGTTGATTTGTACATGGTCAATTGATATAAATATTCCAAATTGGTGTATAAGACCCCTTGTTTGTGAAACAAGGGACGCACCTTCGGGCAACAATTTAACTACTAAGTCTAAGAACACATACATACTTTACCCCCTCTAGTATTAAACATATGATGTATTAAAAGGATATATACACTATTAACCATTAAACCATCTCAAACTATATAATAATTTATAAAATATAATAATTTTATACTAATCCTTCTTCTCGTACCATTGTACCATTGGTTTATTACATTATATATAATAGTTTTAATATATAATTATTTTATAATATAAAATAGTTTTAATATATAATAGTTTCATGCATTGGTAATGTAAAGAGATTTGGATATATGACATTCATGCACAGTTGTACTAACATCGGAATTTTGGTTTGGCCATAGGCGAGAATATCCGATTTGGTGTGTTGAGAGTATTACTAACACAACTACGCAAATAATCAAACACCATCGGTGTTTCGATCTTTGGTAGTTTGGTGGGAGATTTAGGAGGGCCATTCTTAATAATGGATTGGAAATAATGGAAATACAGAGCAGGGCTGGTGGATTGGAAATACCGACAATATAGAGTAGGCCCAGTGCCGATTGGTGTTGTGGTTTTCATATGGGTTACCTTTGCCGAAGTTACTGGGGTATGTACTACTCGAACCTAGACCACCAGAGAAGGATTTCGTGTGTAATTTGCTTCATTACAAAATATCAGATTTGGTAGGTTGTATAAAGAGTTATGAATTTTGTATGAAGAATCAATCGGATTAAAGGGAAAATTCTCTACCTTCCATGCCCTGAATGTCCATCCTATGATGGGGACTCGCCCCACAACCATTATATGTGCACTCTGTTCTCCGCTCATTTGTTTTTATTCCTTAAAAATCCCCATCAAGCAAATCAGAGAACGAGCTATTGCTACTCTCATTACTAACAACAATGCATGCTCTTGATGGTCATACGCTGGAGCCTGCAGCGGAAATTAGTTCTAATTGATGTAGTTAACACATGCTCTTACAGGTCAATCCGATTAAACAAGATATTTTACAGGTGTATGCATTTTTTCGACACATGATTCATATTGGAATTTTCATGAGGTGAAATAATAAGTTCGATTCTAAAGTGGTTGTGGAGATCTGAGCAACCAAGGGATAGGCCCAATGTCAATTGGTATGCATACAATCAAATTCTATTACAACAGTATACAAATGTTATGAAACCAACTCAAAAAATAGAAGAAAAGATACATCAATGCCTTAGAAATAAGCCACATCAAGGGGGAAACCTCCAATAAATTACATAAATGAACAATTATTGGATGATACAAATGACCAGAACCTCCTTTCTATATATAGGAGTCCATGGGGCCACAATGTAATCCTAGCCAACCTAACAATAATAATGTAAGGGCACAATAATAACAATATGGGGGTTAGAGGGGTACAACAATAACAATAAGGGGGTTACACTAACAACAATAAGGGATTATACTAGTAATATAGGGACCTAACATGCTCCTCTCCTTCAAAAAAGTGTTGTCCTCAGCGCTTGAGTAGCTCTGGGTGCTTTTGTATAAAATTCTCATCCTCCCATGTAGAATCTTCAGTGCGTAAGTTCTTCCATTTGATGAGATACTCTGAAATTGATCAATTTCGTAGCTGTCGATTTCTTGTTTCTGTGACTGCTTCAGGTTCCAATATGGTTTTTCCTTCCTCATCAAGTTATGGAAATATTGTTTGAAGTGGAAGTTTGTCCCCAATAACCTTATTTAAGCATGAAACATGGAAAACTAGATACACTCACGAAGAAGCAGGAAGCTGCAATTTGTATGCCATAGTACAAATATTTTGCAACACCTTGTAAGGACCATAGTACTTTGGCGATATCTATTATCCTTCTTAGATTGCTTGAGGGACATTTGTTTGTATGGTTGTAGCTGTAAAAATACTCAGTCTCCCACATCAAAACTTCTCTTGCTGCGATGTTGATCTGCCAGTTCTTTCATTCGATTTTGTGCCAAATTTAGGTTATCCTTTAAGAGTTGGAGAACTTATTGTTGATGTTCGATGTGATCTTCCACTGCTTTAACCCTATATTTTTCCCTTAAAGAAGATGTGATGGAAAGTGGATGATATCCATAAAGTGCCATAAATGGGGTCATTTTTGCTGTAGTATGGAAGGAAGTGTTATACCACCATTCAGTGAGAGGTAACCACTTCACCCATTATGCTTTCTTATCAGATACAAAAAAATGAAGGTATCCTTCCAAAAATTTATTCACTATCTCAGTTTGACCATAGGATTGAGGATGATAAGATGAGCTATCAGCTAGTTGAGTACCCAAACAAGAAAATAATTCTGTCCAAAAATTTCCTGTAAAAATGGAATCTCTGTCACTTACAATAATCTTTGGGTTTCCATGTAGCTTTTGAATTGTTTCTATGAATGTAGTAACAACTGTACTCGCTTTAAATGGATGACATACTGCACACAAGTGTGCATATGTGGTAAGTATATCAACTACCACCATTATGACACTCTTTCCCTCAGACTTAGGTAAATCTGTGATAAAAACCATTTAAATCTCCTCCCAATGTTAACTTAGAATGGATAAAGGTTGTAGAAGACCAAACATTCCGCCACAAACTTTTGAATATCAGATTTAAGGCCATCCCAAAAAAATTCTTTCTTCACCCTGTGGTAAGATTTTAAAAATCTCGAGTGTCCTCCTAAAGGAGAAGTGTGCGATTCCAAAAGAATCTTTTGTTTTAGTTGGGAATTCTTGAAAATACATAAGCTATCTTTGTACCATAAGGAATCATTTTTCCAACTAAATGTATCAGATTAGTAGGATCTTACTGCAACTTTTGAATGAGTGTCTACACTTCTTCGTCCTTCTTCCATTCATCCCTTGCTTTGGTTATCCAATCTGGTTGGATAATAGAAATGGAACAAATAAATTCTTCCACCTATTCATCCTTTCTTGAGAGTGCATCTGCAACAAAATTTAGCTTCCCTTTTTTTTAGATGATTTCAAAGTCATAACCCAAAATCTTTGTGACCCATTTTTGTTGCTCTTCTAAAGATAGTCTTTGTTCCAAAAAGTGTTTAAGACTATCATGATCAGTTTTGACCTTGATGTGTCTTCCCATTAGGCAAGGTCGCCATTTCTTTAGTGCATGTAGTATTGCCAACATTTCCTTCTCATAAATAGCCTTTTGCAAATACTTTCCTTTGATTGGATGACTTTCAAAAGCAATGGTTCTTCCTTCTTGCATTAAAACAATTCCAATTCCATTTCCTGAGGCATCACATTCCACAATAAAGGTTTTTGTGAATTCTAGCGTAGCTAAACTAGTGCTAGGCATGTTGCCTCTTTAAGATGTTCAAAGGCCTTAGTTTCTTCAGGAGTCCATTAAATGCATATTTCTTCAATAATATTGTTAGAGGTGCTATTAGTCTCCCATAATTCTTAACAAACTTGCAACAATTCCCCGTTAACCCGAGAAATCCGTGCAACTGCTTTAGGGTTGTGGGGACTTTCCATTCCTTAATGGATTTAATTTTGTTAGAGTCTACCTTGACACCCTTGTGAGATACAATATGACCCAGATATTCCACCTCTTGTACTCTAAATAAACATTTGGATGTTTTTGCATATAGTTATTTCTCTTCCAATAGTTTGAGCACCCTATCAACATGTTGAACATAATCCTTCCAATACCTGCTATAGATTAGTATATCATAAAAAATACTAGAACATATTTTCTAATAAAGGGTTTGAAAATAGAATTCATCAACCCTTGAAATATAGAAGGTGCATTGGTAAGGCTAAAAGGCATGACCAAAAATTCATAATGACCCTCATGAGTTCGAAATGTTGTTTTCAGGATATCTTCTGTCTTAATTCTAATACGATGATATCCTAAATAAAGATCCAACTTAGTAAAATAAATTGCTCAATTTAATTCATCCAATAATTCATCAATCACATGAATGAGAAACTTATCTTTAATAGTGAGCTTATTGAGCTCCGTATAATCTGAACACATGTGCCATGATCCATCCTTCTTGTGCACCAATACTACTAGAGCAAAGAAAGAACTTTGAATAGGTTGAATTATACCAGCCTATAACATTTCTGCAATCATACTTTCAATTTCACTCTTTTGTAAATAAGGATATCTGTAAGGCCTGAACTTTGGAGGAACACTTCCTGGAATAAAATGAATAGCATGATCATGATCATGAATAGGTGGGAGTCCTTTGCTATTTTCAAACACCTTGGAATGATTGTCCAAGACATTTTGGAGATCTGTAGAAATAGATAATTTTGATGTTGGAACTTATAGTGAGCATAATTGTGAAATTATGCCTCGTTGTTATTTCTTCAGAAGCTTTGTCATGAAATTAGAGCTTATTATCTTTCCTGACTTCCCTACGGTACCCCGTAATTCTATTTCTTTTCATTCCGAAAAAAATTTCAACAAAAATTCTTGAAAATTGAAAGCTACCATCCTCAAAGATTGTAACCATTGTACTCCTAGTACAACATCAACACTTCCCATTGGAATGGAAAAAAATGGACTATTCAATACATATTCCCCCATGGATAGCTTGATATTATGGCATTTTCCAGAGAAATTTATAGTTCCTCCATTTGCAACCATCACTTAACATTCTGGTTCTTGATATAGGAAGAAATTCAATTCCTTGGATACGTTACAATGAATAAAATTATGGGTACTACCCGAATCAATCAACACTATTACCTTTTTCTTCTTTATATGTCCTTCTATATTGAGAGTTTGAGGAGTGGTAATTCCTTCCAATGCATTACATGATATGGTCGGACTCATTTCTTCTTCTTCTAGGGTTGGTTCCTGGTGTATATCCTCTTCTTTTAAAGTTTCTTGTTCATTTTCTTCCTCCTCTTCACAATCTATGTAAAATATTTTTTTCTCAACACACTTATGACCTTTAGTGTATTTGCTATCACAACTGTAGGAAAGCCCTTTTGCTATTTTTTCTTCCAATTGTTGTGGCATGAACCTTGTAGGTTGTGGAATTCTAGGAGTAGAAACACTTCCATATTTATAGATGTGAGTGGTAGGCTTCCTTGTCGCCATAATTTTACATTCAATTTTTCATGCCAACCTAAATGCCTTCTCCAATGAATCAGGTTCCCAAACGTGAACTTCATGTTGGATGTTATCCTTTAAAGTCCCTATGAAGATGTCAATCCTATGTTCTTATGGAATATTAATTACCCTTATATTCAATTTTTGGAAGTCCTCAATGTGCTCCACCACTGAACCCTTTTGTTTGAGATTTATCATTTGGCTAAAGAAGGTGTTGCTCTTTGTATCCTCATAATGTGCTATCATTTCCTTTGTAAAAATTGACCAAGTGAAAAAAATTTTATGGGAGAAAATCCATCGATACCATAAAAATATATTTTGTTCTAAATATAAAGTTGCAATGCATACCTTTTGTGTGTTTTTCACATTATTGAGATCAAAATATTTCTCCATCTAGAGTATCCATGTAACGGGATCCTTGCCATCAAACTTCCTCATATCCATCTTTGGAATATGGTGGTCCTTCAATCTCTATAATTTCGAATCTTCAATATTTCAAATCTTGTCCTGTAGTAGCCCTTTGAATCTTCCTTCGAATGCCACAGATCTGACCTAATTTGGATACTTCAAGGAAAAGTTATGTTGAATCTCCAACAATGACCTAATTATGGACTGGTTCAGTAGAGAGCACCTGTACAACGTGCCACATCTCATTGTTTTCTCCTTTAGCACTGAAATTGATAGACAGGTCACTACAGTTTGTGTACTTACAACCACTTTTTATAGAGTTCCAATCCGATGCTTAGAGAGAGAGTTATGACGATTTTCCCAAGGTCACCGCTTTGAGATGAAATTCAGGAGCTTGAACAAAGCCTAAATTCCATAGATCATATCTCTGAAAATATTGTGAGCCAAGATCTAAAATTACTACAGGAAATTCCTGAAGCTTTCGGCTTCGCTCTGTAAAAATTTCAGCTTCTGAACCTTCGTAGAAAACAAGTTATTGCGAAAATTCCATGATGACCTATTTAGGTGAAATTCGGGAGCCTGAAAAAAGCCTAACTTCCATAGAGCATAAATTATAAAATATTGTGAACCAAGATTTGAAATTTGTACACGACGTTTCTCAAGATTTTGTCTTCGCATTGTAAAAATTTCAGCTTCTAAGCCTTCATAGAAAAAAATTATAGCAAAAATTGCATGATGACTTCTTTGGAGCAGCAAAACCCTAGAATCCAAAGCTCTGACACCAAATGTTATGAAACTAGCTCCAAAAATATAAGAAAAGATAGATCAACGCCTTAGAAATAAGCCACTTCGACCGGAAACCTCCAATACATTACATAAATGAACAATTCTTGGATGATTCAAATGACCAAAACCTCCTTTCTATATATAGGAGTCCATGAGGCCACAATGTAATCCTAACTGACCTAACAATAATAATGTAAGGGCACAATAATAACAATATGGGGGTTACAGGGGTACAACGATAACAATAAGGGGGTTACACTAAGAACAATAAGGGACTATACTAGTAATATAGGGACCTAACAACAGAGCCTGGTGTAGTCAGTTTTGTCTACATCGTAGACATGTGAGCTCTCACAAAACTTTGTAAAAGCTACCATGCATTCTTTTGAGTTTGGTTCTTTGAAAATATGATCTGGGTCAGACGTTCTTGCACAAAAAAAATTAAATGGAGGTTTATTTTCAATTATAAATGGTCATAAGTAGTACTTTGAGCTTTTCCAACATACAAGACTGAGGATTTTTTTTTTTTTTTTTGAGTTGACAAGGTTCAGGGTTCAAGTGCATGTTACCTTCTTGCAATTTAGTGTGTGATTTTTGATTTGATTGGGATCTTGGTTGAATGTTCAAGCCCTTTGTGTGCCTTTATATATGGGAGTATATATGGGAGGATATCTCATTTTATTGAGCCATGCACAACTAGCATCAGATAGTCATTTCCCCTACAAGTTGCGAACAAACCTAAAGGAAATCCATTAAAATTGACTCTCATGGTCTACCTAGGATCGGAAGTAGAGTATAATTTCCCAATTTTTGTTTTGTTGTCTTTGAAATTATATGAAGGGAACAACATCTTTTGAATTTATTATCAACACTATCAATCCCATTGCTAGTGGTCATGGAAGGTAATGTGCTAGTTTACTCGTTCTTCCTTTTCAACAATTAATTGAAATGAAAATAACTAGACCACTTAATGTGGTGTGCATTCTTGATCTTACTCAATGTTCAAAGGATTGGTGAGACATGTGAGTGCTATGAATGATGATCTCTTTTCCACTCAAACAATTTCTACAATGATGTGTTGTTTGAACCAATGTGTACATATATTGGTCATATATTGTGTAATTAAGAATTCTTGAAAATGTATTGGATTGGTGTGCAACTGGTCTTCATGTTGCATCAATCACATACCCATGGCATTTTTCCACGAATCCATGTTGATATCGAGGGCTTGTTGAATGTGGGGTAAGGAAAGAATAGTACTAGTTACAACTTGACACTTGATCTCTTTGAACAATCTTTGCTCTGAATTTCCCTAACTAAAATTGAATTGGTAATTTTAGTGCATTAAGAGGGTGTGTGACATCGAAAAACTACACAAGAAATATCTTTAGATAGTTTTCCATTTCCATGAAGCTTTGTAGGTTGTGAATGTTCTTTAGTAGTGGTCAGTTGGCAATAGATGAAATCTTTTTTAGAGAAATGTTGAATCAATCTTGGTTCTTTCAAAATCTAATATGCACTAGTTTTGTATGCTTGAATGTATGTTTCTTTGTATTTATTACTTCCTTTTCTATTCATAATACTGATATTATTTGATCCAAGTGTTTCAAATGGTACTAAAAACTAGTATGTTATTCAAGTACACAATCACAAAATAGTTAAGATACAATGTGAGCACTTTGTTCAATATCCTTGCGAATGTCATAGGGGCACAAATTATATCGAACGAATTCACCAACCATTGAAAAAATACTTGTCGTGGCTCAAAAGTTTTCTTTCATATATCTTCGAGATTGATACAGATTTAGTTGTACCAAAAATTTAGGTTAATATTACTAATATAATTACCTTCATGAATGTAATCAATTAGGTTCTTGGTGCATGACAATGAATACCATTTCTTGATGGTGTTTCTATTCAAAAAATAATAATAAATTGTCCATGTGTCATCCTTATTTGGAAAAAAAAATTAAAAAATCCGAAAAGAAATGAGTTGGTTCATATTTGGCCATTATTTATTAAGTCCTGTATCTACCTCTTGATCTCTTAGTTTTCCAACAACAAATCCCCACACAATGACTCATTCAATAGAACAAAAACTTGTTGCAACTCATTGATGTGTTGGACTGCATGGCTTGGAGGCATCCTGTGTAGTTCCCATAACAACTTGAAATAGTGCTACAATAACTTTTCCAACTTGAATATTTTGTTCTTCTAAATTCTCATACGTGTTAGATATGCATGCAATAAGGCCTTGGGCTATTGTTGTTGGTTGACCACTAGAGAGTGGCACTATCCTACGCTCACAAGGCTATTAAAGAAAACTATATTGAAGCTTTTTATTAGCCTCTAGCCTTTAGTGGTTGAATTAACACCAAGGGACTTGGATATTTTTTGTGTGGTCATTGAGTATTTTTGGCCTTTTTTGACTAGTCTATGTTTAGGCATTGACAAAAGACTATCTCAATCCTAGAGATATGAATAGTTGAATATCATATCACAGACATCGAATGAAACAATATTAAACTCCACTTCATCTACATTATCTATTGAGATGGGGAACTTCATCCACTTTTACATGCACATTCAACAAGTACTTGTTCTTGCTAAGAAAAACCAAGGGGTAGGGTTAAGTATGCATGATTGGAGGTAAATTATGATTTTTTATCACTTCTTTTGAGATGATGTCTCATTGGTTTATAGTGTCAAACACTAAAGTCACAAGATCCATCCCAAGCTGGATATTAATGGAGAATAGTTTCCAACTCTTTGTGTAACTAGGATGTACAATTTCCATCAAAGAGATGCAATCCATCACGCTGTTAGCTATCGAAATCTATTTCACTCCTTACTCTATCATGATCAACATTTGATGCTTCTCTATAATGTAGTGTCTAATATCCATCTTTGGAATGTCCATTTCACTTATCGATAGTGATAAAAGGGAAAAAATTTCTTCCTTAATGTGGTGTTGGACTTCTGCTACAAAATTTTGTTGAATGGCTTGATGTTCATACCATGTTTTGCAATGGTCATCTTTCCTTATTTGGAATGAGTGGCAACAAAATTATTAAGCTTCCTACAATTGTTTGTAGCCTCTACTAACCTAGATTTTTGACAAGCATATACAAGAGTGCAAATGTCAAGCATCTCAAACTCCATCTAGATTGGTGAAATTAGTCCACCATAGACCTTGGTTGCTAGTTTTTCTTTCTGGTCCATTATATTTTTCTAAATTGTATAGTGGTTGGACTTATGGATGTTGGAATTTACTATTTGGTTGGACCTGTATTGCCTCTATTGGTGTTGCGCCATAGGATAATCAACAGGATTAATTTATTCTTGGTAGTGTGATGCTGAATTTATTCCATGTCATGGTTTATGTGGCATTGAGGGTCCCTATGTTATCACGTAAATTCTCACATAGAAAAGCTTCTTTGTGCACATTGTATGAATAACTTTGCAAAGGAAACTTTAAAGCTTCACACGTGAATTACTGTACTTCATAAAAGGAATCCAACTGACACATCCAATTTTCCAATTGCAAGAAGTCCATCTGATCATCGTGGGATGAAATCTCCACATTCATTCCCATTTTGAGAGAGGAACCCAGATTCATTAGCGAGCCTCCTCCAGTACTACTTGATTTTTAGTTTGAAATTACTTCTAAAGGATTTCTAGTGGATAGAAGTGTGTAAAGTTTCAACACGTGATGTTAAATTCTACAACAAACGAGCGGTATTAGTTAGCGTTCAATCCATAGAATCAATCTTCATATTCATATTGGGAAAAATTGGCTTTGACTCTCGAGTATTTCAATGGGACTGTATTTATTCCTCCATTTACTTTGTTATTTGAGAATGAGTCTTTTTCATAAATTATGTATAATATTTAGTGACTTCTTGCAAAACAATTCTCTGATGCTAAATTGATTCCAATTGCATGCTACCAGAAGCTGCACATCCACAATTATTACAATGAATAAATCTTATATACATAGTCCCTAAAAAGTGGTGCAACAATTACTTAATCAATACAAACAAATAAAATGATTTCAAGAATTGACATGATAAATCGGGTAGTGGCTCAACTAGTAATTCTCATTTAAAGAATACGCTTGTACAACATTATATGAACAACATGAAGCTTTACATCAACACTAAATATCCCACAGTGTTGTGAATCTAGCTCCAAAAATAGAAGAAAAGAGATATCAACGCCTTAGAAATAAGCCACTTCGAGGGGGCAACCTCCAATACATTACATGAATGAACAATTCTTGGATGATATAAATTACAAAACCTCCTTTATATATATAGGAGTCCATGGGGCCACAATGTAATCCTAGTGGGGCCACAATGTAATCCTAGCCGACGTAAAAATAATAATTTAAGGGCACAATAATAACAATATGGGGGTTACAAGGGTACAATAATAACAATAAGGGGGTTACACTAACAACAATAAGGGACTATACTAGTAATATAAGGACCTAACATGCCCCTCTCCTTCAAAAAAGTGTTGTTCTCAATGCTTTAGTAGCTCTGGGTGCTTCTGTATAAAATTCTCATCATGTAGAATCTTCAGTGGGTAAGTTCTTCCACTTGATGAGATACTCTGAAATTGATCGATTTCGTAGCTGTCGAGTTCTTGTTTCCGTGACCACTTCAGGTTCCAATATGATTTTTCCTTCCTCATTAAGTTCTGGACATATTGTTTGAACTGGAAGATTTTCACCTATAACCTTCTTTAAGCATGAAACATGGAAAACTGGATGCACTCATGAAGAAGTAGGAAACTCCAATTTGTACATGCCATAGTACCAATCTTTTGCAACATCTTGTAAGGACCATAGTACTTTGGCGATAATTTATTATCCTTCTTAGCTTGCTTGAGGGACATTTGTTTGTATGGTTGTAGCCATAAAAATACCCAATCTCCTACATCAAAACTTCTTTCACTGCAATGTTGATCTGCCTATTGTTTCATTCGATTTTGTGCCAAATTCAGGTTATCCTTTAAGAGTTGCAGAACTTATTATTGATGCTCGATGTGATCTTCCACTGCTTGAACCTTTAAATTTTCTCTTAAATATGATGTGATGGATGGTGGATGATATCCATAAAGTGCCATAAATGGGATCATTTTTGCTGCAGTATGGAAGGAAGTGTTATACCACCATTCAGCGAGAGGTAACCACTTGACCCATTGTGTTTATTTATCAGATACAAAACAACGAAGATATCCTTCCAAACATGTATTTAGTATCTTAGTTTGACCATCAGATTGAGGATGATAAGATGAGCTATGAGCTAATTGAGTACCCAAACAAGAAAATAACTCCGTCCAAAAATTTCTAGTAAAAATGGGATCTATGTCACTCACAATAACCCTTGGGTTTCCATGAAGCTTTTGAATTGTGTCCATAAATGTAGTAGCAACTATACTTGCTTTAAATGGATGAGATAATGCACAAAAGTGTGCATACTTGGTAAGTCTATTAACTACCACCATGATGACACTCTTTCCTTTGGACTTAGGTAAACCTGTGATAAAATCCATTGAAATCTCCTCCCAACATTGACTTGGAATGGATAAAGGTTGAAGAAGACCCGGTCTTAATTGTCTCAACTTTATTCTGCTGGCAAACCAAACATTCCGCCACAAAATTTTGAATATCAGATTTAAGGCCAACCCAAAAAAATTCTTTCTTCACCCTATGGTATGTTTTTAAAATCTTGAGTGTCCTCCTAAAGGAGAAATGTGCAATTCCAAAAGAATATTTTGTTTTAGTTGGGAATTCTTAAAATGATATAAGCAATCTTTGTACCATAAGGAATCATTTTTCCAACTAAATGTATCATATGTACTAGGATCTTACTGCAACTTTTGAATGAGTGTCCACACTTCTTCACCCTTCTTCCATTCATCTCTTGCTTCGGTTATCCAATCTAGTTGGATAATAGAAATGGCAGAAAGTAATGCTTCCACCTCTTCATTCTTTCTTGAGAGTGCATCTACAACAACATTTAGGTTCCCTTTTTTGTATATTATTTCAAAGTCATAACCCAACATCTTTGTGACCCATTTTTGCTACTCTTCTAAAGATAGTCTTTGTTCCAAAAAGTGTTTAAGACTATCATGATTATTTTTTACCTTGAAGTGTCTTCCCATTAAGTAAGTTCGCCATTTCTTTAGTGCATGCAGTATTGCTAACATTTCCTTCTCATAAATAGGTTTCTATAAATACTGTCCTTTGATTCGACGACTTTCAAAAGCAATGGGTCTTCCTTCTTGCATTAAAACAGCACCAATTCCATTTTCTGAGGCATCACATTCCATAATAAAGGTTTTTGTGAAGTCTGGCGTAGCTAAGACCGGTGCTAGGCACATTGTATCTCAAGACATTCAAAATATGGTTACTAAGAGATCATGAAAAATGCATTTTCTTTAATAATATTAGGTATATATTCTGCCATAATTCTTAACAACCCTGGCCCAGTACCTGTTAACTTAAGAAATCTTATCTGCAAGCTGCTTTTTTTTTGTAGAGACTTTCATTCTTTTTCTGTGCTTTAATTTTGTTAGGGTCTACCTTAACACCCTCGTGAGATACAATATGACCTAGATATTCCACCTCTTGTACTCCAAAGAAACATTTGGATGTTTTTGCATACAATTGTTTCTCCTGCAATAGTTTGAGTACCCTGTCGACATGTTGAACATGATCCTTCCAAGACCTGCTGTAGATTAGTATATCATCAAAAAATACTAGAAAAATTTTTCTAAGGAAGGGATTGAAAATGGAATTCATCAACCCTTGAAATGTAGAAGGTGCATTAGTAAGGCCGAAAGGCATGACCAAAAATTCATAATGACCCTCATGAGTTCAAAATGCTATTCTCAAAATATCTTTAGATTTCATTTTAATTTGATGATATCGTGAACGAGGATCTAACTTGGTAAAATAAATTTCTCCATGTAATTCATCCAATAATTCATCAATCACAGGAATGGGAAATTTTTCTTTAATGGTAAGCTTATTGAGCTCCCTATAATTTGGACACATGTGCCATGATCCATCCTTCATGTGTACCAATACTACAGGAGTAGATAAACAGGTTTTACTAGGTTGAATTATACCTGCCTTTAACATTTCTGCATTCATACGTTCAATTTCGCTCTTTTGGACATAAGCATATCTATAAGGCCTAATATTTGGAGGAAAACTTCCTGGAATCAAATGAATAGCATGATCATGATCACGAATAGGTGGGAGTCCTTTGGGAGTTTCAAACACCTTGGAATGATTGTCCAAGACTTTTTGGAGATCTATAGAAATAGATGATTTTGATGTTGGAACTTCTAGTGAGCATAGTTGTGCAATTACACCTTGTTTTTCTTTATTTAGAAGCTTTTTCATGACATTAGAGCTTATTATCTTTTATGGCTTCGTTGCAATACCTTGTAATTCGACTTCCTTTCCTTTTGAAAAAAAATCAAGAAAATTTCTTGAAAATTAAAAGATACCATCCCCAAAGATCGTAACCATTGTACTCCTAGTACAACATCAACACCTCCCATAGGAATGGAAAGAATTGGAATATTCAATACATATTCCCCCATGGTTAGCTTGATATTATGGAATTTTCCAGCGAAATTTATAGTCCCTCCATTTTCAACCATCACTTGACATTCTGGTGCTGGGTATAGGAAACAATTTAATTCCTTGGCTACCTTACAATGAATAAAATTATGGGTTCTACTTGAATCAATCAACACAATTACCTTTTTCTTCCTGATATGTCCTTCTATTTTGAGAGTTTGAGGAGCGGTAATTCATGCCAATGCATTACATGATATGGTCAGACTCATTTATTCCTCTTCTAGGGCTCGTTCCTGGTGTATATCCTCTTCTTGTTCATTTTCTTCTTCCTCTTCACAATCTATGTAAAATAATTTCTTCTCAGCACACTTATGACCTTTAGTGTCTTTGCTATCACAACTGTAGCGAAGCCCTTTTGCTCTTTTTTCTTCCAATTGTTGTGGTGTCAACCTTGTAGGTTGTGGAAATATAGGAGTAGCAACACTTCCATCTTTATAGAAGTGAGTGGTAGGCTTCCTTGTCGCCATAATTTTACATTCAATTTTTCTTGCCAACATGAATGCCTTCTCCAATGAATCAAGTTCCAAAATGAAAACTTCATGTTGGATGTTATCCTTTAAAGTACCTATGAAGAGATCAATCTTGTGTTCCTCTGAAAGATCAGTTACCCTTATATTCAATTTTTGGAAGTCCTTAATGTGCTCCCCCACTAAACAATTTTTTTTGAGATTTATCAATTGGCTAAAGAAAGTGTTTCTCTTTGTATCCTCATAATGTGCTATCATCTCCTCTGTAAAAATTGACCAAGTGACAATTTTTTGATGGGAGCAAAGCCATCGATACCATAAAAATGTTTTTTGTTCTAAATGTAAAGTTGCAATCCATACCTTTTGTGTGTTTTGTACATTATTGAGATAAAAATATTGCTCCATCTGTAGTATCCATGTTACAGTATCCTTTCCATAAAACTTCCTCATATCCATTTTTGGAATATGGTGGTTCTTGCCTCCAACATTAGAGTTTATGAAATCACGATTAACATTTATTTTGTTCTCATCATGATTTCCCTCTACTATATTTTCACCATTAGGAAACATTTCTTGTATCAACTTTGCCAAACCTTCAATGTCTACTTTTAGATCCTTCTTCATGTTTTCCATGTTTTCTTTCATTTTTTCATCGATCTTAGCTTCCATGTCATCCATCTTAGCTTCCATGACTATTTCCATGCCATCCGTCTTAGCTTCCAAACCATTCATCTTAGCTTCCACGCCTTTCTTCAAACCATCCATATTAGTTTCCATGCCTTTCTTCAAAACTTCCATTTCATTTTTTGTTGTTCTTTGCGAGAGAAAAATTTGTTGCACTTGCTCTTGTAATTTTGATATGTCATGTTGTCATTCTTTGTCTTCATGAGTCATAGTAGAGCCTTCTAAACGCTTAATGGGTGTTGAATTATTTTTCGGGGCCATTTTAGAATACAATGTTGATATCTATTCTACAATATGCCCTTGGAATCAATTCAACTTGATTCTTCAAACAAGACTTATGCAATTCGAAAAAAAAAAATACACACCTTTTACTTGCTTTTGAGGAGCTCGATATTGAAATTGAATTATCTCTATAATTTTAGATCCTCAATATCTGAAATTCAGCCATGTAGTAGCCCTCTGAATCTTCTTTCAAATGCCATAGGTCTAATCTAATTTGGATTCTTCAACACAAACTTATGTCCAATATCCCACAATGACCCAATTTTGGACTGGTTTAGTAGAGCGAACTTGTACGACTTTCTACGTGTCACTGTTTCCTCCTTTGGCTCTGAAATTGATAGATTGAAAACTAAATTTTGTGTACTTGTGGCCACTTTTTATAGCATTCCAATCCGATGCTCAGAGAGAAAGCTATGAAGAATTTCCCACGATCACCTCTTTGAGATGAAATTCAGAAGCCTGAAAAAGCCCTAAATTCCAAAAATCATATCTCCGAAAATATTACGAACCAATATCTAAAATCTTACGACAATGTTCCTCAGGATTTCAGATTCGCACTCTAAACATTTCAGCTTCTGAACCTTCATAGAAAACAAGTTATTACGAAAATACCACGATGACATGTTTAGGTTAAATTCAGGATCCTACAAAATGACCTAACTTGCACAGATCATATCTCCGAAAATATTGTGAACCAAGCTCCGAAATTTTGCGTTGATGTTCCTCAATATTTTGGATTCACACTCTAAAAATTTCAAATTCTGAACCTACGTAGAAAAAAACGTTATAGCGAAAATGCTATGATGACCGGTTTGGAGCAACGAAACCCTAGAATCTCAAGGCTCTAATACCAAATGTTGTGAAACCAACTCCAAAAATATAAGAAAAGAGATATCAAAGCCTTAGAAATAAGCCACTTCGAGGGGGCAACCTCTAATACATTGCATGAATGAACAATTCTTGGATGATACAAATTACAAAACCTCCTTTCTATATATAGGAGTCCATGAGGCCACAATGTAATCCTAGTCGACCTAACAATAATAATTTAAGGGCACAATAATAACAATATGGGGGTTACAGTGGTACAATAATAACAATAAGGGGGTTACACTAACAACAATAAGGGACTATACTAGTAATATAGGGACCTAACACACAACCTACTAACTGTATGAATCCAACTTAACCCTTTTACTATTAGAAATTGTGTTATAAATAATATAGCCAAAGGGAAGGTGAAGTATTTCATGTCCCTTGTGTTAATATCAAATAGAACATTATTGCACAGGTGTTGATGAAGAGACAGAAAAGAAGATGGTGATCCTTAATGATTTTTGGGTTTCCATGTGTAACCATTAGATGAGTTGCTCGTCCACTTCAGTCTACCCATTGTGAATTGAACTGGATGTGACTGAGATGAAAGGCTTGTGCTAAAGTAGTGCAAAAAATTAAAATGCAACCTAAATTCTGAAGAGTGCAAGCAGGTTGCACTGTGCAGTGCTCAAAAGCTTAACTTTAAGCACGTCCATAGCACAGTTCTCTATTTTTATTTTGATACATGCCAAAATTGTGTGCATGAACTTTGAGATACTTTTTTAGGTTGAATTCACTAGCATGGTTCCTTCAACCATGGATTTAGTGAATCTCTGAATCCATCCATGGTCAAATTTAATTTGATTTTCGATGTTTTTGGTCATAGGTCAGAGTTACTCATACTATAGGTTTTTACTTTGGTGAATTCTTGATGCACAATGATTATTTGTTCCTCTTTAGAACAATAGTTCATTTAGTTTCTGGGTGGGATGATTGAATTTTTTATTTTCAATATCGATAAGTTTATATCGCCAAATTGGAAATTTCATATGATTCTCTTTGTGCTGATTATGCAAGTTGGATACTGTAATAATTTACTCATATGCAATTAGTGAAATATGCTTTATCATTTTGCTTCATAACTGAAGGCATAAAACTTCCATAAATTTGAAAAATGGAAAATTTTGTTGAGAAATCGCAAGTCCATTAATATTTTTTTCATTTCATCTCCCCACACTACTTTTTTTTTGTTTCTTTGGGCTTTTCCTAAATGTGTGTTTTAGTGCGGAAGTACCACATTTTTTTCATACAATAAGATTCTAAAGACCTATCCTTTTAGGACTTGTTTCTTTGTTTGGTCATTTTATCCATTTCAAGCCATTGATTGGGGTTGTTAATGAATCCATATAAATTACCGAGGTAGGACATTCAATAATGTTTGTAGAGTGTTGTGGATTGCTTGAAGGTTTTCTTTTTAAGGGTATACTCTTGTTCGATCATGCATATCACTTTTCATAATCTTGTGGGACTTTTATTCCATGTTCATGTCATTTGGGAGATAACTAAAGTAGAGTGGAGCAAGGCTTGCCTAGAATTTTCATAGGAATCTGAGCACGTTCTTTAAAGATGTTAATTTCCTTTGTCATCCGTATTACTTCAGGCATATGCCTTTCACCAGATTATGTTTCTTCCCGATTTTATACATAAAAACTACCTGTTATGGTCCATGGTTGTCGTTTTGTTGTCTTGTATATGTTCTCTCTAGTGACATTTTAATGGTATTGATTGATTTGGATGGGTTCTCAATGTGTATCAAGTCCTAAGGAAGGAAATTTAGTGACTTTTGTAGAACTTTGTGTAACACCTTCCAAATGTTTTCTATTTTAGGGTTATGGCTTTGTTGTTTTAGTTATGCATATTAGTTTTCATTTCTCTTGGACTCTTATTCAATGTTCTATTTATTGAGTAGATATTTGCTATAGAAAGCAGGAATGCTTGCTTAGATTTTGTGAAGGACTCTCAGCATGTGCTTAAAATATATTAATTAATGCCTTATTTGTATGGTCCATGGATATCATTTTGTTGCTCTGTATATGTGCTCTCTAATGACATTTTGATGGTATTGATTGGAGGGAAATTACTTAGAAAACTGTGTAACCTGGTTTGGTCAGAATTCCCTCCTCTGAGGCTACCAGTAATGATATATGCATGTGAAAAGAGTTTAGTTGAGGGTGGAAAAGGAGATTTTTGAGCTAAAATGCCTCGTTATAAACACCAATGTTGTAATCAAGGGTTATATGCATAATTCTTGTGTCTTTTTTCTACCCTATTCTAGATAAGGTATGTTGTAGAATGTGGTGTAATAATATTGTGCATTACTTGTAAATGAATTGAAGGTTCAATAGGATCAGATTTCCCTTGTATATAAGAAGGCCATCAAGTATATTGATATGATTAGCTTTGACATATTTCATTTGTATATTAATTGTGAGAACTATTACATAAAACAGGGAACTATCCTATCTTGAGGAGGACTGAGTTTCCTATATCCCAATGCAGATATTTATAACACCATAGGGACGTGCTATCTTCCCTCTTAAACTAATGAGAACCCCATTGGCTCATGCCAGTTTAGGGTTTCTGATCTGAATGGGAAATGGCATCCACCCATGGTATTCATCTACCCATGTTATCCATCCACCCATGGAATTTACCCATCGTATTGTAAATGTCATCGACCCATGGTATTCATCCACCCATTGTATTTATTCGCCCATGGTATTGTAAGTGACATCTATCCATGATATTCATCCACCCATGGTATGTATCCACACATGGTATTCATCCACACATGGAATTTACCCATGGTATTGTAAGTGGTATTACCCATGGTATTGAACCATGGTATCCACTTATGGTATCTACACATGGTATTGTAACTCAAAAAAGGCTATAAATAACAAGCCTCAGTTTGTAAAAGGACAGATTTTCCACGAAAATGTAGCTTCTACAGTTATTCTCTGTTTTAATAAAACAAGTTTCTTTGTGGTTTTATTTTCTTTGTGTTCTCTCTTTTTTTCTAGCATTCTAATTTTGCAGATCTTGTCAGATCCATTTCATTTTTTTTAGATCTTGGGGGACTCCCCAAAAGATCCGAATCAGTGGTATCAGATGCAGGTTACAAATCCATGGGAATCAGGGTTTGAAGCATATTTCAATTTCAATGTTTTGCAGCAATCTTCAACAAGCTCTATGAATTTTTTGGGTGGCGAGTTTTCAGATCAGATCTGAAAGTTTTGGTGAAAAAATTACAAAATCGAAGACCAGATATAGATTCCTTGTAAAAAAATAACCAAATTAAAAAAAAAATTGGTCAAATTGGAGTTAAGATGAGGGAGATATTGCTGATTCAAAATCAGCAATGTTGCAGCAATTTTTTTGACAATAATTCATGGACGACAGATCTCAATATCATTTCTTGCAGTTTTTAGTGACAAATTTCAGATAAGTGGATACAGATCTGTGCTTCCCTTGAAAAATCACTCGATTTCAAAAAACAAATCGGTCGAATCGGAGTCCGGATGAGGGATTTATCGCTCATCTGAAATCAATTATTTGTTCAGAAATTTTGTGACAGCGGGACAGTTCCAATGCGCATCTGAGAGTCTAGGGTCTCCAAATATCGATTTCAAGCATGAGAAGATGCATAATGATCATTCCATTTCCAAAAATAGGCTATAATAAATATTCTGAGTTATATTGACCGAGTTATTCTCATTTTAAATTTGGAGCAGCATTCGTAGTGGGTTACTTTTGGAGACGTTCCCCCCACCCCCTTTAGTAGGCACCTACTTCATATTCATCAGTTTCACCATAGTAGCATTCGGCTTAGGTTATTTGGAGACATCTTCTCCAACCCCAAGCTATGTAGGCACCTGCTACTTCATCAACAATCAACATCACGGTTATGAGTCAACCACACAAAATCCTTCTCATCGAAGTCCATTTGCTAGGCCGCACACTGCTAGTAACATAGTTGGTCACAAGCATTACAGGGCATCTCTATCCTTGGATCTTTTTTTGTCATAGTTTTGGTTCATCCACAAACCCACACTTCATAAAGTCCATTTGCTAGGTCGCACACTGTCAATATCACAATTGGTCACAAGAATTATAGGGTATCTCTATCCTCGAAACTTCGTTCATCACGGTTATGGGTTAACTACAAAAAAAACTTCTCTTCAGTGGCTCTTCATATTCAACAAAGGCTTCTTAGGAGGGAACTTCACGCAATGGGGACCATTGCTTCTTAAGGAGGGAGGAATGATCTGAATGGAAAATGGCATCTTCCCATGGTATTCATCTACCCATGTTATCCATCCACCCATGGAATTTACCCATGGTATTGTAAATGTCATCGACCCATGGTATTCATCCACCCATTGTATTTATTCGCCCATGGTATTGTAAGTGACATCTATCCATGATATTCATCCACCCATGGTATGTATCCACACATGGTATTCATCCACACATGGAATTTACCCATGGTATTGTAAGTGGTATCTACCCATGGTTTTGACCCATGGTATCCACTTATATCTACACATGGTATTGTAACTCAAAAAAGGCTATAAATAACAAGCCTCAGTTTGTAAAAGGACAGATTGTCCACCACAATGTAGCTTCTACAGTTATTCTTTGTTTTAATAAAACAATTTTCTTTGTGGTTTTATTTTCTTTTTGTTCTCTTTTTTTTTTCTAGCATTCTAATTTTGCAGATCTTGTCATATCCATTTCATTTTTTTTAGATCTTGGGGGCCTCCCCCTAAGATCCGAATCAATTCCGTTTCAAGGCACCATCAAAAAAAAAATGAAGGCTTTTTTATTCTGAATCCACTGATGAAATTATTGTGGAGTTATATGAAGCTCCCAACGTAATTGTGGACATACTTACCTCGGTCCCTGGGTCGGGAACAAGAACAAGAATATTTAAAATTAAATTGATCCAGTAATTGAATTTCTTACTTGTCCAGATCTTGATCTGGAATGATTTTAATCTGTTTTGAATTAATATGTTTAGATAGCAGTGGTTTAGCTTTAATTGCCACCATCTCCATTTCACTCATCATCTATTTGGAATACGGCATGATTTTTTTCCAGCCATATTTCCAACATACGAATTTAGACAGTGAAAACTAGACCCTTTCAAAAGAGGCTTGCAATGAAACGACCTTATGTAATGAATACGACACCTCCAAAATAGTTTCTTTAGTTAATTTTGCTACTTGAACCAACTCTTAAGGCTATTTACCACCACTAACCAAGCCACCATATTGAAATGGAAATCCAAAAATAGGAAATGAGAAGATTCCAAAATAAAAAGGCCAAGATCACACTGGGAGGGACCCTGGATTCCTCTCCTTTTCATATTTTCTGAGGTTAATATGTTTTCATAAGATAGGTTCCATTATAAAATATTAATCTTTGGCAAGGCATCTAAATGCCATATTTTTCTCCAGATTGAGGCTTTGTGGGGAAGTGAACAATGAGAAATTTGTTGGGCATAGCTCTGCTTCACTGGATACTTAGCTAAACCCCATCCGCTATAGTCTGATTCCTCTAGGTTCTTAAGGGCATAACCATGCAATTTATGCTCCATTGATGCCACCAAATGGAACAAGTGTGAAGGTGGAGCCCCAAAATCCCACTCTCTTAGTAATCCTAAAGCTCTTCCCCATGAAGAAATTTCAAAGAGGGAATTTTCTCCTTGCTGTCCAATCATATCTATAAAGGAGTGAGATCCATGAGAGTAAAGAAAATAGTGATCCACGATGTTATTCTTCCAAATATTGATATTTTACCATTTCCTAAAATCTAGGTAAACTTATCCATTATTATTGGAATGCCAGATTTCATAAGTCTCCAAATGGATGGCCATCCTCTCGCTTGGAGAATATCATCTAGAGACTACTTTCTTTCCCGTATGAAATATTTTTTGTGCAACTGCAAAACCTTTTCCACCATTCATACTTCCCCGACACTAGCCTTCAGAGGATATTAGCACCCATTGCTATAATCCTTGATTCCAAGCTGACCATGAGATTTGGGTTCCTAGACAATAGACTAGTTAACCAAGTGAAATATTTGGAGTCAGATTTCCCTCTACTAGAGAAATCATCTTAATGCTTGAGCCAGAGTTTTCTTAACAATCGCCTGAGAAAGAATTGGAGAAAATTGATAAATGGGAAACATCTAAATTGGAATTTTTTCCAAGTAGAGTTTTTCTCCTTTGGAGGATAAAAATGTTTATGGAATAGTCCTGAGGGAAATATCAGTCTCATGCCATTCTTGTTTCCTGTTATGTTTCTAATCTTAATATCTTTTGGGAAACACAGGTAAATATTTCTTGTCAACTCCACCAAGGAATAAATCTTTTGTCCTATTGAACGCAATTTCCTACCACTTATGGTGAGAAAAAATAGTATCATTAAGGCCTCCCTAGTAAATAAAAATGATCTATTGTCTCCACCTATCTCCAAAAGGGTGCACATCTCCTTAGACCTTGTTGTTCCCTTCTTTGGAGGACCTCCCAGTTCAAGGATTTGTTACTGAATGCTAATAACATAAAAATTTTAGACTTCATATGTGCTTTGGCTTTCCAAAATATCCCCCACCATAAAGTTTCTCATGATCCCTTTTCTTCATACATAGCACTATCCAAGAATTGTCATGAATTTTACTTGAAGAAGGGCTCTTGGAACGCCTCCCATTTCAAGGATTTATTTCCTAATGCTAATCACATAAAAATTTAGAATTCATAGGATATTTGACTTTCAAAAATATCCCCCAACAAAAATTTTCTTTTGTTACCTCTTCTTGATACATAGCATTATCCAATACTTGTCATAAATTTACATGAAGAAGTGTTTTTGGACCATACTTAATAGATATCCTCCATTTTTAGTTTGATAGGACTCTACACAAAATTCCTAATATATCCTTGAGAATAGTTAGCATAAATACCTTCCAAGTCAAGGATGTCAACACTCAACCAACTTCCTGGTCATAGGGTTGGAGTAGGTGTCCCTGCCAAGTTTGTTAGTAAAAACATTTGTTGTTCATTCAATAAATTTAGCATATGCTAGGAAAGATGGAATTGCCTTGTATATTTCTAAGAAGAATTGGGTGTTTACAAGAAGCAAGTAATGGTATGGTTGGTCTTCAAAAGTAAAAATTCATTTTCTTTCAAGAGTCTGTTAGGGTCTTCAATTGACCAAGCAAGACATGGCCTCCAAATATCCACTCCTCATCGATAACATAGTCCTAAAGTTCCATGTGAAGAATATCCAAGGTCTGTTGAAACTCGAAGAAATGCTCTATGACCATTTATCTTTGTTGAAAATTTATCAAAGTATCCTTAATAGACAGTTTTCAATTTTACTTCCTTAATCTCTGTATGAAAATTCCTTTGCCGAGTATTACAACAGTAGAAATATTGTCTACAATTATTATTTGTTGTTGGAAGAATGAATAAAAATGACTGAGATCCACATTCTCTTGTTCGCTTCTTTAGATTTATTGACTCTGGAAAGGAATCTTAAGAGACAATTACCATATTTATTAAAGAGTCCAAAATAATAGAAATTTTTGTGATGGGATTGAGGGACTTGTCTAGAAGTGAATCATCGTCAATATTGCAAATGGAAGACTTAAGATTTCTAGGTTCTACCCGTTCTTGAACAGCAAGTTTATTTTCTTTCTAGGTTGCATTTACCATGTGTATTCCACCTTCTACATTCATGTGTTTTTGTTGAAACACATCTTCTCTATCTAGATTAGTTGATGGGTTCAATGTATATGAACTGGGAACAATTTGACTTGACTAAGTTATAATGGCATGGTTTGGGAAACTAATTGCATGAGTTGACCAAGGGTTGGGAATAGTGTTTGACATTATTGACTTTGAATGGTGGAACTACTGCCAAAGATTCTATGAGTTTCCAACATTAGAATCGACTGACTCAGACTTAATCAAGTCAACAATATGGTGTTTCTAGGGAGACTCATCGCTTTGGACAGGGTCAATTTTTAAGGCTTGGTATGTCCTTCTACCTTGTCATTCATGTTTTTTAGGAAATGAATTAGAGCTATCTTCATTTTTCTTGGAAGTAATAATTATAGCATCCTAAGGTGTGAGGGGAGTATTTGAGATTATTTATTTGGAAATAACATACAAAGTGGTTGAGTGACTTACTAGTATGACAGGAAAACTCATTCAAATTGGGTGAATATGTTGCCTTATCCCCATTATAACTATAAGATCCCTTCTGGAACATGTAAGGTAACTTGAAACACTAATGGCTTCCTATTTCTGATACTTCTTTTTAATTGAGCTAATTTATAACCCTTTGGAGTTCCTACAATCTTCTTTTCCTAGGGATACTAATTTTTGGTAACCATTTTAGTCTATGCACTATGTGTCTTGGAGCTAAGGATATTACCTTGAAGTTTGAACCCTTGCAAGCAATAGTTTGATAGCTTCATTCGTTTCTCCCTGGAGTGTTGGAATTTGTGGCATGCTTAAGCTTAGAGACATTATTGTCTTCACTAAATTATCAAGTTCATCACTCTAGCTAGATTTGGGTGCTTTTTTATGAATAATGACCTTCCATAGCCCAATCATATGCATGATGATAAATCATACATAAATTTGTTTCAGGTCTTTCTCTTAGTAATTTTGTTGTGACCCCATCTTCATGAATGAAACATTCAGATAAATTAGGCTTAGATCAAGGCATTTTGCTGGGATCTTTTTAGCACGCTTTAGGATCCCATATTCAAGATGGGAATACTCTTGGATAGGTAGGGTATTGATAAATATAACATCATGTTGTGGCAGACATTATTCAAGGAAATTTGAGGGGAGCTAATACTTGAATTCTTCAAGCCACAAATCCATCGTTATCCTCAAGTTCATAAGTTCCAATGTTTCTGGATCAAACATAGGAAAAATTTTATGCTAG
This sequence comes from Pinus albicaulis, assembly GCA_034641835.2. Lineage (NCBI taxonomy): Eukaryota > Viridiplantae > Streptophyta > Pinopsida > Pinales > Pinaceae > Pinus > Pinus albicaulis. Next base: position 460,956,747 of record CM076583.1, on the reverse strand, counting down.
CCATGAACATCAGTGTTCCAGACAATGGGCTATTTTATATGAGAAATTAAAGCTACCTGAATGTAATTTACATTTAGGAGAAGAAACTCCTTTGAAGATCAATTATCATACCTATGAACAATAAGAGTCAAATCTAGAAATAATTTTTCTCACTGTGTAGCTAATAAATTATGGGATTACATAAGTCCTCTTGTTTTCCTAGATATTGGTTTGTTCTTTAAATATGAAAAGACTATGCATCTTCAATAAGGATGCCTTCAACAAATGGAATGGACATTTCTACCTTTGTATTATATGGTTCACAAAACAACTTGATGATATGATCAACCTTATTTTATTCCTCATCAGAGTCCATGCCATATGTAGGATGATTGTCAAACAAAAAAATATCAGATCTTGCATTGTTCTGTTCAAATTTAATAGGCAACGTCGATTGGAGATGCACATAATTATGGGTGCCAAAGTTTCTACCATATTCAAAGTCAGAGATAGGAGTTTTGGTCTCTTGAGCCTTAATGGATCTTCAGGATTTCCCTTCATTAATGAGTGTCTTATTACTCTCATTCACAGGAAAACTAGAACAATAGTATGGTCCATTATCTCCATCTGCGCTTAGGATTTTGTCATATGTTGGTTGAATTTCCATTTTCTAGTGTAGAAAAAAGGCATGGCATGATACCCATGTCATCACATGCTAAGTCTTCTAGGGTGATTGCAAGAGTGGTAGAAAGTTGTTTCCTACCCTCCTTCTGATATTCCTCCTCTGCATTCAGTACCTTTTCTCACACTATAAATCATTTGGAAATATGGATCATTTTCAAGGGGAATCAAATGAAGAGAAGTGTAGCATATCCCTGTCCAAGTGTAGCAAGCCAACTAATCATGCCGAAAAACTTGTCGGAAAATTTTATTTGTCTTCTGCAATATGGTGGTCATTAACACTACCTAAAAATGGGTAATGGCTAGATTGAAGCATCCCACTATTTTCACATCACAATCTGTCAGAGGAACCTACCTCTCTTTATCTCTACCACATTCATCATCGACATCAAAATGCAGCGTAGGTGTTATATTTATGTTTTTCTCAAACTCATAATGAAATTTTGAGCTGCCAAATGTGTTTCCATGAATGCCCATAGCTTTATTACCCTCACTTAGACTTCTACATGATCATTTTATATACATGTTTATGAGGATGTCCTATTATTGTATTCTTATTTACTTCACTTTACCCTAGATTTAGCTTTGTCATATTCTAGGAGTTGTGTTTGCACTCCCACATTGTACTTGTTGTACCTTAAGAGACAATCCCTTAACTGTGATAAGGAATCAGTGCTTAAGACATTTATATGATTATGTCACAAAATTATTTGTCTCTGTTTAATCACCCTCAAGTATTTACTGTTAAACCCTCAAATATCAAATATAATGAATGCCTCGCAATGCTATCACTTGCTAATGTTGAATGAAATTGTTGAGATTTTTCTTTTAATTATTTTTGGAGAAAATATCATGTAGGTGAAAACAATAGGATTTGTTGCTGAATTGACTCCATGTATTTCTGATGAGGAGTTAATGCATCCTATATTTGTTGTGAGTGAATTTATGATTCTGTTTCTATTCACAGCTATAAAATGTAAGCCCGTAGAGGCAAATATGCATGATGAGAAGTGTGAGGTGAGTGAAAGAGATGAGCAGATGAGAAACTCTGCTATTGTATTTCTCCAGTTTATGAATGAGATTTTCGATGCCCTATTAGGTGGACGTATCCCAGATTGGTTGGGTGAACCATGTTAAAAACTCTATTTTTTCATGGTTGAATGTTGTGTGTGTCTTATTTGTTTTCAAGATTCTGCTGTGTTAACTCTAACACTTGGTATCAAAGGTGGTTTTTTGAGCTTCCTGTTTGATGCGTAAGCACTGCCAAATGAACCCAGAATTGCCGAGTGGTCGTGAGGCTAGATTTGTTGAGCGTCGTTTGAAAGAGGCCGCATACACAGAGAGTAGAGCAAGAGCCTTGAGCTTGTAACAACATTGTGAGCAGGGAGAATAGCTTGTGCAGCAATACAAATTTTTTTTTTGACCAGCAGAAATTGACGTTTTGTGCAAAAAAAACGCCATTAGAAATCGACGTATTGTGCAGCAACGCAAATTTTTTTGTTTGATCAAAGGCTATGAGTTGGAGAAAGAATGGAGCTGGCTGTGTGAGCGCAGAATGGAGCTGGTTTAGAATTTACCATCGCCGAGTTTATACTTGTGATGCCATGACAACCGTTAACCATGGATTGAGCCTAGTTCAACGTGGACCGTGAGCTGCTGGGGTGAAGGCTGCGTGGTGGACTGTAAACTGGCAGCGTTGAACGGTGAGGTATCTTTAAATTTTATTTTCAAAAAACTCTGAGTTAACTTTAACTTCGACAAGTGGTAGTTTGTTGAACGGTGGCTTCTTTCTAAATCGATTGTATTGAAATCGATTTATTGAAATGCCTTTGTATTTTAAAATCGATTTTCCATTTAAAATCGATTTCTTGTTCATGCCTTTTAAAATCGATACGCAAAATCGATGTTTGGCATAAGGTTTGGTATATCAATTTGAGTGTTGTTTAACAAAATATATTATATTTGATAGGGTGGCACTTTATTCATTTAAGAGGAGGTGGCCCATTAGAAATCGATTTGTATATTAAATGCTATTTGCAAATGTAACAAGGGAAAGGCATTTTATAGGTGAAGGGAATTTTTTAAATAAAACCTTCATTTATTAAAAGTTGCAATTGGAGATTTTTTTGTGACACAACATGGCAAAAACTCAAAGTGCCCAGTTTGAGTTCGAGAAGTTTAATGGCAAAAACAACTTTGAGATCTAGAAAGTGAATATGTATGATCTACTCGTGCAACAAGGCATGACGAAGGCATTGTTGGGAAAATCCAAACAGCCTTACACCATGACAGATGATGAATGGAGTGACTTGGATGAAAGAGCACTGAGCGGCACTCGACTGTGTTTGGTGGATGATGTTTTGTTTAACATCGTGTCAGAGAAAACTGCTGTTGGTTTGTGGATAAAGCTTGAAAAGTTATACATGACAAAATCCTTAACCAATAGGATTCTTCTAAAGCAACAGTTTTACAGCTTGCGCATGAAGGAAGGTACGATGATAGCTGATCATCTGAATACCTTTAATACTCTCTCGGTGCAGTTAGAAAGTATAGATGTCAAATTTGAATCAGAAGATAAAGTTGTAACTTTATTATGCTTGTTGCCCGAGTCATGGGATCATTTTGTTACTTCTATAAGTCTTATTTCATCAGAAACCCTTGAATTTGATGATTTTTTTGGAGCTTTGTTGTCCAAAGAAACAAGGAAGAGGTCAAATTCAGAAACCTCTACATCAGAAGCAATGATGGTCAGAGGTCGTTCTAAAGAAAGACGCTTTAGTAAGCACAACAACTCGTGTTCAAAATCGAAAGGGAAGAAGAGTAAGGTAAAGTGTTTGTTTTTTGGCAAATTGGGACATTTGAAGAAGGACTGTTGGAAGAGACAACAAACATCCAAAGGAGACTCTTCAACAGAAAAGAAAGAAGCAAACAAGACAGATACAGGTTCGACATCCATTTCAAGTATGAGTGATGAAGTGTTATCAGTTAGTTTGTCTAATCATGATCAACATTGGCTATTAGATTCTAGTGCATTAAATCACATGTGCATTCATAGAGAGTGGTTTAAAACTTATAAATCAATCAACGATGGAGTTGCTTACATGGGAAATGATGTCTCGTGTAATATTGTGGGAATTGGAAGCATCCATATTAAAATGTTTGATGGGACAAATAAAATTCTAACTGATGTAAGACACATAACTAAACTAAGAAAAAAGCTCATTTCACTAGGAGTACTAGACACTAATGGATATAAAACCTTTATTCAAGGTGGAGTAATGAAATTTTATAAAGGAATTTTACTAGTAATGAAAGCAAAGAAAGTTGGAAATATTTTTCAATTAGAAGGAAGAAAAGAGTCAGATCATGCTTCTACAGTATCTGAAAATGACAGTAATTCTATTCGTTTATGGCATCAAAGGTTGGGCCATATGAGCGAAAGAGGATTAAAGATTTTATCTGATCGTAAGTTACTTCCTAGTTTAAAATCTTCTAAGTTAGATTTCTGCAAACATTGTCTATATGGGAAACAAAGCAAGTAGAAATTTAAAACTGGGAAACATACTAGTAAAGGAATCCTTGATTATATCCATTCTGATGTTTGGGGTCCATCTCCTACAACCTCATATGGAGGATCTTCATATTTTCTATCTTTTATTGATGATTTCTCTAGAAAAGTGTGGGTCTATATGTTAAAGAAGAAGTCTGATGTATTCACAATTTTCAAACAGTTTAGAGCATTAGTTGAAAACATCACTGGAAGAACCATTAAATGTTTAAGAACTGAAAATGGTGGTGAGTTTGCCTCAAAGGAGTTTGATAATTATTGCAAGGACGTCGAAAGACATAAAACCACTGTATATACTCCTCAAAAAAATGGAGTTGCTGAACGCATGAACAAGACTTTCTTAGAGAGAGCAAGAAGTATGCTTAGTAATGCCAATTTGTGGAAGGAATTGTGGACAGAAGCGGTTTCTACAGCTTGTTACTTGATGAATCTATCACCATCAACTGCAATAGGATGCAAAATTCCTTAAGATGTATGGAAAGGTTATCCATGTGATTATTCTAAACTAAAAGTTTTTGGTTGTGATGTATATGCTCTAGTTCTGAAACATCAGCGTTCTAAATTAGATCCTAAATCCAAAATATATATCTTTGTTGGATATGGTGATGGGAATAAGGGATACAGGTTGTGGGATCCTACTACTCACAAGATCATCATTTATAGAGATGTTAAATTTAATGAATCTTCACTTGAAAATCCTGATGTAGATGACGAATTGAAATAGGATAATGAACCTAAGATTCAACACATTCAGTTTGAAACTAGTTCGAATACTGATGGTAGTACAAATGAACAAGTTTCAGATTCAGATCATGAACAAGTTTCAGATGCAGATCATGAATGTGTTTCAGATGCTGATCATGAAGAAGTTCCTACAGATAATAATCAACAAATTGTGGAAGTGCCAGAAACATCTTTAAGGAGGTCCACGAGAATCAGACGTCCTCCTAAAAGGTATGATAATTATGTTACTTCAGTTGCTTTAACCGCTAATGATGATGAACCTTTGTGCTATCAGGAAGCTGCAGAAGGTTCTAACAGTAGTAAGTGGAAAGAGGCTATGAAGGACAAGATGAAGGCATTAGCCAAGAATGCCACATGGGATCTGGTTGAACTTCCTAAAGACAGAAAAACTATGGGATGTAAGTGGGTTTACAAATTGAAGAAGGGTGTTGATGATAAAGAGGACAGGTACAAAGCGAGGCTGGTCGCGAAAGGTTTTTCTCAAAAAGCCGGCATTGACTTCATGAGATATTTTCGCCAGTTGTAAAAATTGTTTCAATTTGGATTGTGTTAGGATTAGTTGCTTTACTTGATTTAGAATTACAGCAACTAGATGTTGAAACTGCATTTTTACATGGAGATTTAGATGAGGAGATTTACATGGAACAACTGCAAGGGTTTTTTCAAAATCACAACAAGAAATTTCTCTGCAGGCTCAAGAAATCATTGTATGGTCTGAAGCAGTCGCCTCGACAATGGTACAAGAAATTTGATTCTTTCATGATGAGTCAAAGTTATATAAGAAGTGAATATGATGTTTACTTTAAGAAATTAAACAATGGCATGTTCATTATCCTAGTGTTATATGTTGACGATATACTTTTAGCAAGAAAAAGCATAAGCGAGATCAACAGGTTAAAGGCTCAGATGGCTAGGACGTTTGATATGAAAGATCTAGGAGCAGCAAGAAAGATTTTGGGCATGGAGATTTTCAGAGACAGGAACAATGGTAAGCTGTGGCTATCACAACAGAAGTGTATTGAGAAAATACTCTTGAGGTTTGGTATGAACAATGTGAAGCCTGTTTCAGTCCCTTTTGCTTCCCATTTTAAGCTTTCTTCAAGTTTATGTCCTAACACTAATGAAGAAAAGGAATATATGTCTTGAATTCCACATGCCAATGTAGTAGTTTGTTTCAGATGTATGCGACGGTTTGTACATGACTAGATATTTCACATGCAGTTGGGGTTGTCAGCAGGTATATGGAAAATTCAGGAAAAGAACACTAGTCAGCAGTGAAATGGGTGCTTCGGTATCTGAGAGGCACAAGTGATTATTGTATCACTTATAACAGGAGTAGTGAATTTGTTTGCGGATATGTTGATTCCAATTTTGCGAGTGATTTGGATAAGAGAAGGTCAACTTTAGGTTGTGTCTTTACTCTTGCAGGTGGAGCTATTAGCTGGATATCAAAGCTATAGAACATTGTTGATTTATCCACTACAGAAGTAGAATACATAGCTGCTTCACATGCTTGCAAAGAAGCAGTTTGGTTGAAAGGTTTGTTTGGTGAGTTTGGTAGGTTACAAGACAACATCAAGTTATTTTGTGATAGTCAAAGTGCAATTCATTTGGCTAAAGATCTGGCCTATCATAGTAAATCAAAGCATATACCTATCAAGTACCGTTTTGTAAGACATGTTATCACTGAACGGGGAGTCTCTCTTGAAAAGGTGCATACAGAGGAAAACTGTGCAGACATGTTCATGAAACCAGTTCTGTTAGAGAAGCTACGATGGTGTCTGGCTTCTCTTGGCTTGCAGAAAAGATAAAAATAATAATAGAACAGGGTATCAGTCTAATTGTTGTCAAGGTGGAGATTGTTAAGATTTTTCTTTTAATTATTTTTGGAGAAAATCTCATGTAGGTGACAATAATAGGATTTGTTGTTGAATTGACTCCACCTATTTCTCATGAGGAGTTAATGCATCCTATATTTTTTGTGAGTGAATTTATGATTCTGTTTCTATTCACAGCTATAAAATGTAAGCCCGTAGAGGGAAATATGCATGAGGAGGAGTGTGAGGTGAGTGGAAGAGATGAGCAGATGAGAAACTCTGCTATTATATTTCTCCATTTTATGAATGAGATTGTCGATGCCCTGTTAGGTGGACGTAGCCTAGATTGGTTGGGTGAGCCACGTTAAAAACTCTATTTTTTCATGGTTGAATGTTGTGTGTGTCTTATTTGTTTTCAAGATTCTGCTGTGTTAACTCTAACAGAAATGACCAGAAGAGAATGAGAGAAAGAAGCCCAAACTGATATGTTGTTACACAGAATATATCATCTCAAACTTCAGAAGAATTATATGAAGGAAATAGTTAAAATGAAGGAGCGCTAATTAAGGGCTTTAACTCTTGGTTACATAAGTAAAAAGAGACCTGCTGCTCATTACTTTGTTTTATTCAAAGATAGAAAACACAGAATGTAAACTTGAATACATATCAACATAAACAGATGCTAGAAACTTGTTTCTCATTTATTAATCTTTGAAATCTCTGAGTACAAAATTATATTCTGAAGGTCCAAAACCCAGAACCTTTCTTCTTCTAAACTATTACATTAAATACAATAAAAAGCAGTTTGAAACTGCTATAACTGATCCTAACTACCTCAACTCCTGAGGACTTCGTAAGCTATCTATTACATACCCTCAAAACATCTTATTACATTTACATGATCTTTGAAAAATTACAATAACATAAAAATTAAAATCTTAATCTATATGTTGAATGTGAACAGACAACGATGCTGCTACATTTCCTAGATCAGCTGATTTATCTGTCTTTGAAACCAAAGGATCTTTTGGCAAGTCTATCGTCCAAGCTCTGCACTTCTTCCATATCTCTACTCTGGTCCTAGGTGAATGTATCATATTCTGATACTCCAATATGAAAGCAATAATTTGGTTGTAGGATGGTCTTTCTACAAATAGGGTTTTTACCAACCACAACAGCTGAAAATGTTTATGAAGAAATTTGATCACTGTTGCTCGCTTGAGCACTTGAGTCTTTTCATGTGTATTTTCAACTTTACTTTTTGTCAATACTAGTAAGTTTTCATAAGAATCCCATGACAACATACCTCCTCCAAGTCCCCAACATGAAGGCAGACTTGCTCTTGTCACCTTGTCCAATGACTTATCAAAATGAATTACTTCTTCTTTAATTTCTATCAACTTCTTTTCTGTGGCCTTCCTGTGATCATTTTTGACTATCATCTTATTAATATCCACTGCATATAGGATTCTATCTTTAATCGCATTTTCCCATAACTCTTGATTTTTTTTGGAATTAGTGAAGTCAATGAATCTTTTTGCCCAAATATCCCTATTGATTGTCTTCTGTCTATCTTCCATGACTTTTTCTTCAAATTCCCTGATGAGACTTTTCTCTTCTACAACCACCATAAAAAAGCTCCAAATTGATTTCAATTCTAAAATAATATCATTCCTAATGATATATTTTGCATGAATTAAAGATATGTTCCCTTTCAATTTTTCTTTGAGACTTTTGATCTCAGCATTATCATTTTGACTGTCCAGGTTATATTTACTGCTTTCATTTTTTGCAGCTTGAATAATCTTTGTTGCCATCTCTAAATCTTCTTGAGCCTTTTTCTGATCTCTTTCTGCCATCTGAAGTTCAGTATTCAACTGAGAAATCTGTGCTTGTGGATCTTCATTACCTAAAGGAAAAACAAAAGTACAAGAATGATTATCAATATGATTTTAAAATGATATTGCAGTTTGCTTTATTTTGGAGATTTCTTCTTATTTTTGCATTAGATTCTGTAGAAGCTTTTCTTTCTCGTTCTCTACCTCTACAACCTCTGCAGCCATTGAATGCTCTCTTGTAGGAAATTTTAACTTTTTATTCAATGTAGATATCTCTACTTCACCACTTTGCAGAAGTTTCTGCACAACAGTCCTGTCATTAGGGTCCACTCCAATCTTTACTATGATTTTATTTAATTCCTCATTCTGAATTATTAAAGCCCTTGAGTTGACTTTCTCTAATTTTAACTGTTTGATTACTTTTCCAAGAATATTTTTGTATTTCAATGCCAATGCATTAGTCTTTGTCAGGTCGTTTACAATCAACTAAATTGTTTGCATATGTAAGTTCACTTTATCCAAAAATGGGATTTTCTTCACATCTACAGTCACATTTGCAGTATTGAAATTCCTAGAAGAGCCAATTGACATGTCTGAAGGATGTGACAGGGCAATTCTGAATTGATATTTCTCAAGATCCATTGCTGTTATAAGTCTTGTTTGATCTGGAGCAATTTGATATTCAGCTTGGGCCTCCATGCTGGCCTTCATCTTCTGGTTTCTTTTTTCAATTTGAGCAAACATCTGTTTGATTAGAGGTACATGTTCATGAGAGGTCTCATGTCTTCTGGGTGAAGCATGAACATTTTTTTACTCTCCCAATTGTAAAGAAAAACCAGGTTGATTATATGCAAGTTCTTCAGCTCCCTGCTCCTCATCCTCTAAATCAATTACTGTCTCTTTACCTCTTTTATTACACTTTTCTGATATGATAGGAGTCTAAATATTTGAACCTATTGAACTCATTGTACCTTTACTTGCTATCTTCTCTAAATCTGGCCTTCTTTCATGAATGAAAGCTGAGTACCCATTCTCAATTCTTCTATTGGAAATTACACTATGAGGGTCATAAGCCCAGATTTCCCCTAATAGAAAAGGCATATCATCTAGCATTCTAGTAACCTCTTCAAATGCCTATCTCATATTAACTATGAAAGGACCTACGATCATGGGCAGTTTAAACATATGCCCCTTTTTCATGGGCACAAAGTGAACCTGATCAACATTTAGACTTTGTCGAACAAAATCCAAAGAAAATAACCTCATAGGTACAAACACTGGAAGACTATAAGGCTCCACACTTGCTCCATACAACCTAATTTCTGAGTAATCCTAAAAAACAAAAGAATCTCCAAATTTTCAGTTTGCCCCTAAATCCAAGAATTCCCGAGCTTTGGGTAAGAAACATGTTGGGGGGGGGGGGGACTCCATTCAAAAATTTATAAGTAATTGGCATGAAATAACTAGAAAACTCAAATAGTCTTGTTTCATTTTGTTCTCTTCTTACTACATCTGTCTTGAACACTAATGATTGCCTTTTCTTATTCATATCCATAATATTCAGACTGAGATGCATGAACTTCTCCAAATTTTGATATAAGAACAAGTAAACAATTAATGAAGGAAATTTGAAAGAACTTGTTAATGATAGGCTCATGAGTTGTGAATTGACTGCTTCCTGCCAATAGGATGGAATATCCAGCACCATTCCTGGCTTCATCATCATGGCAAACATCCCCAAGATTGATTTATCCACTGTACTATCATCATATTTTCCCAGAATCTTTGCAATGTTGCTTAGTACTGGTTGAAATTCAATATAAAAAATTTCCATAGGAAAATCTTTGCTGTCAAGTTGAAATTGCTGTGTGTTAGGTTTCAGAAAATGAATAAACTGATTGAACTCTTGACCTGCATGGCTGTCATAACACGCTACCAAATAATCATTGGAGAACTGAACACATGACTCTGATTCAGGGTAGCAAAGGGCTTGGAGAATTAGTTGGGCAGACACCTGCAAAACATTCTCTCCTTGATATTTCATCACAAAAAATTTCCCAGGATACATAACTGATACCAACAAATATATAAATTTAGGAAAAATATGGGTTTTAGGGATACATGTTGACAACACACTAGACTTTGCCATGGCATTATACACCGGGGATGATTTTTCATTTAGGAGAAATTGCTGGTAAAATGGAAGATGAACCATAGAACAATTGGTGTCTTGGATATCCCTCTCGGTATCCATGAGAGGGATATGACTAGCGAAACCCGACAGAGATGAGAGTCTAGCCATGCTTCAAAATTATGACAATGTATGACTTACAAGGTGGCCAATTTTGACAGGGTGACGGAAAAATGAACAGGACGCAGCGCAAACTAATTGAAAATATCAACTTAATCACAAATGGTTTTGGAAAGAGTGTGAATTTTGTTTAAATAGGTGGCACAACTTTACTCTTAAATTCTGACATGACGCGCCAATGAACCGTTGAGTTTACCTGATTTGGAATATAGCTGTGAACAACTCAGCGTCTTACGTCACTGCGGGGGGTCTCGGAGTACGAAAAATTATTTTGACTTGTGCCTCCGCATTCAATATCCACCGCTCATCTTTGTTACTCCCGCAGTCAATCTAGTCAACTGTGGAGGCACCCTTCATTTTAATTCGTGCGCTATTTGTGCCCGCGGGTTGAGTCCTTTGATCAGAGTTCAAGAAATCAGTGCATCCCGCTCAATAAATTAATCGATTTTTAATCTTCAAGTCAGGACCCAATTTCATAAAGTTCAAAGAATTTACACTTTTAACTCTAATGCAATGACAAAAATATTTTTATGCTAAAGTATAAAAACATTAATACTTTAACATGCTTTAACAATTTTCTATTTTTTTTTTATATTTTCAAAATTGAAAATAAAAGGATATTGTAGATGATCTGTAACGATAGTCATACTAACTGTATCTTTTAGTCCCATTGACCTATTTATTGTCATTCTTTGGATATATAAAATTATCTTATCTTATCTTATCTCATTTTCTGCTGATCAAAATACAGTTCTCTAACCTAAGAAGCATGTCCAGGTTTTAATGCATCTCCAAATAGATTATGATTGGATGTGTTTAGGGCTTCATCATATCTGCTGCCTAATTGTTCTTCTAGTCAAAAGTGAGAAAAATGTTACACATCCATATCATTAGTCTGATCATTGCAGTTGGTCTATACACTAGTGAAAAAATGGAAAGTAGGGCCTTCATCATCAAGTGTTTCTAAATCTGTGCAGTGGTCTTTATGGAAATCATTTCTTACTTGAATTTTCTCTCAAATATAACATAGATGCCTCGTCATTGACAGAGATCCATATTGTTGTAGTGTTGGATTGCTCACTATCTACAGTAATGTTGGGATTAGAAGCTAAGATTTGATCTTCTTGTGATTCTGGGATGTCTTCTTTTGGATACCCCCATTCCTCTGCCATGTCTAGTTCCAGCAATTGTTTGGACAACATGATGGGATGCTTGATGTTGAAAGGGTCTTGGTGAGGTTTCAATAGCTCATATTTTAAATGGAACTAGTTTAGTTATAATCCTAACATTAGCTTCTATTGTTGCAAATGGAGTACAATGGGACAACCTCAAGCCTCTAGTTTCACCAACTGATAGTGTTTTCCCTAATCAACGTTTCTAGTTCATAGTTGGACTTACGATATTAGAATTTTACATACAAATTCAATGTTATTTTTCCAAGTTGAGGCACTTACTTTATAGTAAGTTGTTGGATCATTTCTACAAATTTCATCTGAACTTGTACAAAATTGTCTGGAGCTTGTGCATGCATCATCCCTTGATAATTTTCTTATTGTGAATTTTTCTTGTATTGTTATTTCCAGCCTGCTCTTATCTCCTATCACGGTAGTAACTAACTTTCTATTGATATATTTGGTTCCTTGAGATGAGATCACATTCGAATGTCAACATAAAATGAATTAAAACAAAGTAACCCCCCTTCTCTGGTTGCTCCTCTTTATTCATTTCATTTGACATTGTCTCACAAACTCCGCCTCCCATGGACACTTCTCCAATTGAACATTCCCCAAAACATATTTCGCAAGATCTCACTTCAAAAACTGTTCAAAACTGAACCTTCAAATATCAAAAGAAAATGACTTAAAACAAAGTAACTCCCCTTCTTTGGTTGCTCCTCTTTCTTCATTTCATTTGACGTTATCTCACAAACTCCGACTCCCATGGACACACCCCAATTGAACATGCCCAAAACAATATTGCCCAGGATCTCACTTCAAAAACTGTTCAAAACTGAAGGCCTAAAACTCAAAATATATTTGATAAACTACCAAAAATAATTGCAGTTTCAGGAATGGTTTCGGTCCCTAATCTGGTAAGTAAAATATTCTTTATTCAATTCCCATTCAAGAAAATGTTGTGCAGGTTTTCTTTATGTATATGACAAGAATTTTCATACAAGTATTGCTTCTTTCATCAATTTACAAGTAGGCAGGGGTTGAAGTCTGTGGTACTGTAGATGGAGTTGTTGATTATGGACATCTCATGTAATATCCTAGGGAAATCTTGACTAATGTTTCTAATTCTGCAATTTCCTTCCTTGGACAATACTGTTATATATTGTTATTATAGCTGAGTCAATACTGTTATATTCTATAATATATTTTAATTATACCTGAGTCATCAGGTCCTTTGAATTTACTTCAACATCTTTCTAGAGACCAGATATCAACTTTGTTGACTATAGGGAAATCAAAGTAGTTTTGAACTCATGGACATTTTGTTTGTTTTCTGTCAAATGATCATCAAAATAATGGAAGGAATCCCATCCATCTCAAGGTAATAAAGAGTTCTCTTGTATGCCAAAAGCTTGTGTGTTCCCTCTTCCTGAAATAGTTTTTATATACCCACTATGCACATTGGTGCATTACCTCAACCAACTTCCATTGCCATAATTTTCTCTATTTCTTCTACAACATAAATCATAGAGGAAAACCAAATTTTTGTAATTTTGGCTCCAAATATAGTTATAAATACTGATAGAGGTCCATCAATAGATTTACAAATACCAAGACATGATATTTATTTCAGTGCAAGAGCAAATTATGTTGCCTCTATCTGTAATAATTTAGGGAGTGTAAGGAAGAATAGTGATAATAATCAACACCCTCATGAGCCTCGTCACCTAAGGATTGGTGGTGTAATTCATAAGGTCCCCAAAACCCCGTCCTCAAATGGTCATGTTCCATCCATTATCACTGGTCCTGGACACTGGGTTTGGAAACCATTACCTTCAGGTGTTCCTCAAACTGCCTCTCTTGTAGATTATCATCTTGCAGTTACTCATAGAGAAAATATGCATTTTGTATCCAAGCCTTCTTTTCCGGGCGTAAGTTTTGGAAATGTACTAGTAGGGGCTGAAGGTCCAACAAAACTTTTACATGGGAAATATGTGCAAATTCGATGACAAACAACAAATGGAATGCATCAAAAAATTCATGGTGGAGTCACTTTAAGACTTGGAGGGCCTTGTTAAGTTGTAGACCAAAAGAATTGACCTGATGGTTTCTCCACATAAAAGTGGCGCAGGAACCTTGTTTTCGAGGTTCCATATCCACATCTAGATTTATAGGCTGGAATGTTGATGGAAATTTAATAATGATTTTATTGTTGTCATCGATGCCAACATCCTATCTTATTGAATGCATTTTATCTCTGCCAGTTTTAGTGGTGGATATAAATTTTCCTCCCATCAGGGTTTAAATTAAGGACAATGGCATTGAAACGTGGTTGTAGGAAAATTGTTGAAGACAAGCATTCTTAATTTAAACCCAGTCTCATGTTCTAACAACGACATGATGAACTTTTTTTGTGTTTTTGAGTATATTGCATATGATGTGGGTATCTTGTTGAAGGCCTTGGTTTGACATTGTGGTCAAGGTCGCATATCCATAATTAGTTATCCTTGAGTTCAATTCCCACTACAGTGCCTATGCATGACTATAACATTTTCATATAGCTCCATGGGTGGCATATCTACCAATAATATGGTTATTGTGTTGAATGTGTTTACGTTGCGTTTTGGTAAGGACACAAATCCACAAACAATTGGTCTCAAGTCTTGAGTTTAATGTCACGGACTTCTCCTATGCTATGTTATGTTCTCTAGATCTCTAAGGTATTCATTATTTAGCTTGGTTACCTCCAACTTTCTTTATATGCACAAGCACAATGTTGCTTTTGGATAGCATTGGTTATGCTTACACAAGTTTGACCCTTTGATGCACAAGCTTTACACTTCTCTTATTGCCAATAGTGGGTATGTTTTCACTAGTGGAGGATGGAGGTCAATTGCCATATTTAAAGGGAAAAATGGATTTGCAAGTGATGCTTCTTATGTGATGTAGAGACAAAGGAAAACTTCTTTCGTTGCTCTGTTTCTTAAAATATTTTTTTGCAGATAGAATATGAGTCACTTGGTTCAGTTTTGTCTTTGAATTTAACTGTAATGCTAGACTTATATAATCATTCTTTGGCTTTCATTAAGTAGCGACCATTTTTGATCCCTTTAAGACACGACGATTTTGTATAAACGATTGAAAAAGTTTGCTTGCAACTTTAAGGTATGTCTAAATTCAAGTTTTAAATTTCAAATTTATTGAACACAATGACTTAGGATGCATTTTCCTCTTCAAGAATTATAGGCTTAATTTTTTTTCTTCTTAGATACCTTGATCAAAGATTCTTATCTTTGTTCATCAGGGCCGTGGTTACCTTCATACACCATAAGGTCTAGTATCTTGCTATGATAGTCACATCGATTACCTCTTTCTTATAGGTTGTGATTATGACTAGGCTTAATTGCTCGACATTCTCCACCCAAAATGAATTCAAGGTGTGGTTGGGTTCACTAGGGGAGTATAGTTTCTATGACAACAACGTCAATGTTTCTTCAATTGATGATTAGATCACTGTCTTTGATACTATTATGAATTCATTGTACTTGGATGCTAAAAGAGTTTTGAAAAAATCCTTTCCCTTTAGTTTCTACAACCCCTAAAGGGACTTTTTGGAGGTGACCGTAGTGTAGCCATTCAAAACTTAGAAATCTGAAGAATAAACAATCTAAATCAACAAGCGATAATGCTAGAAAAAGATGGAGAAATAATTTTGTTAATTCTGTAATTGGAGAGAAGCAAAATCTTGGAAATGTTCTCCATCCTGAGCATGGGACTATTGTGGTTTATGATTCCCCATCTGAGTTTTCAAGTTCACCTGATGCTGACATAAACAAAGAGATGACTTATTTTTCCAATTCTGTTATTGGAAAAGAAAAAGCTAGTTTGCATGTTGGGGAGAGAAAAATAAATGGAATGCATGTGTGTGGGTTGGAATCTCAACTAACTACACATGAAAATGAAACAGTGGTTGTTGATTAAAATCAGATCAAAGAGAGAAAGGGTGAAGTGTTAGTTGTATCTGAGAAGTTAACAACAAATACATGCAAGGTGTGTGAATGGGAATTACAATAAGAAGGTACAAAATTCCTCCCTAAAGCTGATATGGCTATTTTGGAGGAAAAACTAGGTTTTCCATCTGGTAACAAAGTTTTTGACTGCAAACAATCTTCTGGATATAGAAACAAAGGTAGGGTTAACCATGATAGTGCTCAATTACCTGGGGAAGGTTCAACTTCCAATGTGAAGGAAATTGACACGCAATATAAGGGTCAAGTATCCACCACTAGTAGTGCTATTTGTGAAATGTCTACTCAACTTTGAGTGTCTTCTTTTCCTATTGAAAGTAAAGGCAAGCAGGATTTAGTAGCTCCATTGAAAGAAAAGGAGAATAAAAGTTCTTCCAATGTTTCTGTGAAGAATAATGTTGCAAATATTGGTGATGCTGCCAAGGTAGTAGTTGTCAAAAAGAAGAAGAAAAATAATTATTTTTTCAGTAAGGAAAATGCTACAGCTCCCACTGGGATTGATATAATTCTTAGAAGGTTCAAGAGGAGGAGGAAGATGTGAATCTTCCAGAACCATCCAAAATAGTAATCGATGTTGTCAAGAGTAAGACTTCTTCAAAAGAGCCTGAGAAGCAAGTCCTAAAAGAAGTGGATGACTGGGAAGATGCAACTGAGCTTTCAACTCCTATGAATCATGTAGCTATTTTAGTTATTGAATGTTCAGGAGACAAAATGTACTATAGATTTTTTTGTCGACAATCAAGGATTAGTGCAAAGAATTTCCAAATCATTTTGAAATTTGTCCATACATTATTGAATTACTTTGAAATTCCAAAGCACTTGCAAGTAATTTAGGAGGCTGATGCATTAGAAAGCACTGCAAGAGGACTTGACAGACACCTGAGTGGGAATTATCTACTTGAACTTCATGGGAGCAATATGGCCAGTTTGGATGATGATAGATGGGTGAAGCTAGTGGATGATTTTTCTAATGGCTCTAATATATGCATGGATGTGGATCTTAGCGGTTCCTCTGCTATTTTTTAAACTGGCCAAAGTTATAATACTGGCTTTGCAAGAAATACCTGTTCAACACAAATAAGTATGAATGTCATCCTTCCTGGAGGGCCTTATGTGCAAGCACCACTTCCACAAGTTGGACTAGTGAGAAATAATTCTGATGCCGATAGGTGGTAACATGCTTCTGGTTCACATAAGGGTTTTATTCCTCCTCCACAACCTTATCTGCCCACAATTCATATATTAGAGAATCGATATGAAGTGGGCAAGGTTTCTTATGAGGATCAGTTGAAAAAAAACACAAATTATAATCCATCCTTAATAAATCAATGCCCCAAAACTTTGAGAAACTTTTTGAACATGTCAAAGAAGTGAAAATTGACTTTGAATGATGTCTTCATGGTATAATATCTCAAATATTTGGCAAATCCTTGATGGAGCTGACTTTTTGTGAAATATATGAAAAATTCAGTTTTTAGCTTGGTGCCAGAATACTAAAATTTTATGAAGATAATGAAAAGGTTGTTTTAAAGCAATTTCTTTTGAATAAATGTCAAGAATAATTTGAAAAAGATGAAAGAGGAGAGGCAGAGGTTGAAAAAGAAGAAGAGCATGGTGAAAAAATCCTTTCAACAGAAGAAAGACGGGAGAAGAAGACTGCAACACGACGGCGAATGCTAGGAAATATAAGGTTTATTGGTGAGCTTTATAAAGAAAGTATGATGACCAAAATATTTATGCATGCATGCATCAAGAAATTAATTGGTGAATTTCAACATCCATAGGAGGAAAATTTTCAAACTTTGTGCAAATTGATGAGCACTATTGGTCATATGATTGACCATTCAAAGGGCAAGGAACATATTGATGCTTACTTTGATAAGATGACATAAATTTCCAATATACAAGGGATTCCCTCTAGGCTGAGGTTCATGTTGACGGATCTGATTGATCCAAGTAGTAATGGATGGCAATAAAGGAATTAAGTTGAGGGCCCCAAGAAAATAAAGGAGGTGCATTGAGATGTTGTGCAAGAAATACATGGATATGGAGGCCACTCTCGAGGTACCAAAATGACACATTCAGATCGGAGACTTATGACACCACTTGATCATGGTGTGAGAGGACCTGTGATGCCACCTTACATGGTAGGTGCACAAATAGGTTCACTTCCACATATGGGTGGGATGAAAGGGCCACAAATCCATATGGAAGCACATGATCGTGGATTCACCAGTCAAGATGCTCAGATTGTGGATAGGGCTTAATTTGAAAATCATTCTATGCCAAGCTCTTCAACACACAAAGCTTTTGATGATGGCCACTTGACTCTTGGTCCTAAGGGAGGTCTTGAAAATGGAATAAGAGGGAGGGGTCAGCATTTGAAATTTGAAATGCCAGTTAGTATGAGAGATGAAATTTTGACAAGGACATTTTATGGAGAAAAGAGTTTGTTTGCAAAATCATGTGTCCAGGAAATAATTTTTTTGGATAATGAAATAAGATAGTTTAAGAAATCACACTCATCTGGTGACAGAGGTGGGAAGACTACAAATGTTGAATTTCAACCGTAAGAACATTATTCTCAAACAACTTTGAGTTCACAACTCATTGAGGTTGAACTTAGGAAAAAGGCAGAAATGGAAATCAAAGAATATTACAGGTGCATTCCTTTACAAAGCTTCCATGCATTTTCATTATGTCTTTTAGAGAAATCGACAAGTTTCCCTAAATTTTTCTTAATTTTTCATGACATACTATCCAGTGTGAGATATTTGAAGGAGGCAACTTTTTACGTAGATGACATTAAAGCACCATTGTTCCATTCAACAGTGGTTTCGCTTTGGATATTAGATTATTTTTTTAGGAAATATGTTGCAATTGATCTTCTTGGGAATCTACTTACACATTTGTGCAAGTTTGAGCCTTTCTTGCTAGATCAAGGACAACTTACTGAAGGGTAATGTGAAATTTTTTGTTTTTTCTTATTCAAGTTTGAATTTATTTAAGGACTACTACAACCTATGGTCATTTGTGATTACGAATTATAACTATATATAATTTTGATGTTTGTAGGTTGGAGAATGTACTATTTTCATTGGAGGATGCTACTGTTGATGTGCCCAAGGCTCCTGAGTTCCTTGGTCATGTAGGGTCAAAATCCACTAAGTTGATTCCATGTTATTAGAACAATTTTGCATCCTTCTTGGGAAACAAATCCATTATAGAATGGGAGTTTCTGAAGAAGGAATTTATAACATGAAACCAAAAAATTACAAGCAATGTTATTTTGTCTTTCCAAGGCATATGATAGAGAAAAATGGCTTTATTTAGGCTACTCATCCATATAGGGCTCAATGTGAAATTGTTTAACTATATAATGAATTGTATTTCCTCAATATATGTGCAATTCTAATTAATGACTCAACCTATTCTTCTATCATGTCTACAAGAGACCATGGGTATATGTGACTAATGGCTCATCTACCATTTTTTACTGTAGAGTAGGTGGTCTCAACAGAGTTATAACAGAGTAAAAAATAACGATAAGCTTGATAACTATACAAATAGGATTTTCCCTAAACTTGACATATTTACTCTTTGTTGATTATGTTTTTCTTTTGGGTGATATGACCAAGGTAGATGTAATTATGCTGAAGGACCCCACCCTTGCAGAACTGAAATTCCTACCTTAAAAACTACCAACAAATGAGGAGCTACAAGAATCAAATCCATATTTAATTTAAACCTAAATAGTCTTATTATCTCCAAGTATTTCCCTAATCACAATGACCAGTAGATTCTCCTCATGGATTATTTCTCTCATTTTATTTATTAGTAAAATTCAAAAAATGTATCCCTACATTTGAATCTTGGGAAAAAAAACATATAATTGTTATCATTTAAATTATCCATATCTCTTGGAGCCCAAAAATCCATCTGATTTGGATAAGCTTTATTTATAACCTCAAAAGAAACCCTAATATAAGCTGAAGTACCATTACGTCTTCTTGAGTCTTGAGAAAGTATGATGGAATGAAATTAGGTGAAGACCAGATTTAGGTTTACCATGTCAGAACCTAGGTTCATTGAGATGGCGACCTTGGTTTGAATATATCCACCATACAAACTAGGACCACCCATACTTATTTTTACCATCTCTCTTTCATCATCAAGATTAACATACTGAGGACGTATAACCCGTGGAGGCCCATGGTAGTTATTGCAATGTAATTTATTAGAATACATGCCATTTCTTATTATGAGATTTACCACATCCGAAAATGGCATCATTCACATCATTTTGAAGAAGTCTACAAATTAGTTCAAAATAATTTTTTTCACATTTACGACTTCCCTCACATTTGTTGGTTCTTGAAGCTCAATCACTTTCATAAAAAAAATATGCAAAGTCAAAGAAAAAAATGGTCCACTCTCTTTTCATTTTCTAATATTATAATGAAGTTTTATTAGAGACATCGTTTGTTTGTTTGTTTGTTTGTTTTGGTTAGAAAAGGGTTTGCTCTTGGTTTTATGTGACTTTCAATTTATCATATGTAGGATGTTGAGAAATGGGAAAGAATAATGTGTGACATTTTCTTGCAGAAATTGATGTTGAATGAAAAGATACATAGTTTAACCAAACTACAATTCACTTTGGTAAAGGCAGAGGAACATTTTAAAAAATTTCTTAAGAATACACCATATACAAAGTTTGACCATAAGTAATATATGCATTTTTGTTTTGTAAATATGTTCTTTTTTCTACCCAAGATATCACAACAAGAAAAATATTGATATTGTAGAAATTGTTTGAGGACCTCATTGAGGTCGATTTTTCTGATGTCCTATTTTATTGATACTTTCTTATATGTCAGGAAGGCTTTAAATATGAGTTAATATGTTCATGAATAAATTAAGATTCAAATTTTATATATAAAAGATATAAAAAAATGTCAATGTCTTTGTTTGATTGTTACTTGACTCTGTTGTGGGTAGGTTACAGAAAATGTGATTGGAAAAAGGACAAGGAGATGATGCATGTCATGTCTTGGATATGGTTCATTCGCTATTAGAGATTGCTTAGACACCTAAGCCATTGACTTTGGAAATGTTTCTAGTGGGAATTCCTATGGTTTTTAATGTTGTGATTATTTCACCTCATGGTTATTTTGGGCAAGAAAATGTCTTAGGAATGCTAGACACGACATCGGTGGACGTGTAAACAATTTTTTTATAATTGCAATTTCCATTCCATGATATTCTCTCTTTATTGTTTGATTGTATTTTGGACATTTCTTATGTTTTTGTTTTGTCTTTTAACTATGAAATTGAAAATACTTAGTACCTTGTCCATTTAAACAACAACCAAAGCTTGAAGATGAAATTAGTATTACACACAAGTAACTTAGTTGACTATCTTAGGAATAATTACTTAGCATATAACTTAGTTGACATGATTATTCCTAAGATTTCCATGAAACTTTAATACTAAGTTACTAACGTGCTATTTTCTATATATGGTGTTATTTTATTTACTTTGTTTATGCAAGTTATTTGGACACATTATAGTGACAATTATCGCCCCAATGAAGAAATTTTGTTCGCGTTTCTTACTGGTATGGGGAAAAATGGCTTTGACATTGCTGATGTTGAGGTATATGTCGTATAAACTATTTATAGTCTAATTTACTTTATATTCTAGTGTTAATTGCTTTCATGTAATAAATTTTGCATTGTATCTTTTGTTTTTAGAAAATGAACTCAGTATTGATGGTAAGAAGCGTGAATTGAAAAAAGAGGGGAGAAATAACATTGGAGTGACAAATGCAAAAAGAGAGAAAGGAGAAATGGTATGGTGATACTCTTAGAGCCAATATCCCATATAAGACACACATATAAAGACTAATGGTAAAGTCTTCAGAGTTGGTGAATTCATCTGCAATGACTTGAAAACACAACGATAATGTTTTGAAGTGATGAAACACCATTTCATGTGTAAAGTGTAGTCCAACCAATATTAAGTTGGAAAATCATATTGTAATACTTTAACATTTCATATAATATAATTTATGTGGTTGAAATGATTTTTACTTGCACTTGATATTGTTTAGTATTGTAATTAAAATATGTGACTTTTTGTTTTCCTATTAGATGAACATGAACATCGTATGACATTTTTTAAATCATACAAATTAATTTATGTTGATTAATAATGAACACAAAATCAATTTAAAAATACTAAATTAGTAGTTTATATTTATTAATGATGAACACAAATAAAATGAATATATGACTAAATTAGTCATTTATAATGATTATTAATGAAAGTAAATGAAATGAATATAAACTACTAAATTAGTTGTTTATATAATGAATAAATGGCTACTGCAAATGATAAATTTGTGACTACAAACAACGACTAAATTTTGCATATATATGAGTATTAGTAGCTAATTTACAGTATCTTCTAACATAACCAACATTTTGGTCAGTAATTGGTTTTCTCAGGTGATCATATAGTAATATATTTTGTTTTATATTTGGTCATTAGTTGTAACAATTAATGACCAAATAAAAGATTAAATCAATGATTAAATTAATGACCAAATCAATGGCCAAATAAATGACAAAATTAATGATCAAATCAATGACTAAACCAATGACTAAATTAATGACTAAATTAGTGACTAAATTAATGACTAAATCGATGAATAAGTTAATGACCAAATTAATGACGAAATGTATAGCTAGACAACAAAATTGAGATAACCAATTAATGACTAAGCTAAAATGACCAAAGGTTGGTCGCGTTATAAGATACTGTAAATTAGATATTATTGGTCACCGACCGAAAAATAGTCGTTTATATGCAAATTTTAGTCATTTGTTTAGTAACTAATTAGCCATTTTGTACTAGTGATGAACAGATCTTAGTTTATAAAAAAATTTAATATAAAAAAATAAAAAAATATTATAGAAATCTTATAACACTTATTTTAATGTGTTTTTAACATGGAAATAAAATTTTAAAGATTTTTTAGTAATCTCTCACCTTAGACACCGAATAAATATATGAGACCTCTTGTTTGTGAGACAATGAACACCTACCTTTTCCCTATAATTTAACTATTAAAGTTTATAAAGATATGCGTACTCTACCTTATTTAAATATTATGATTAGACATTATATTATTAAAACATTTTAATAATATATTGTTCTAGTATAAAAAATATGAAATTTATAACTTCAAAACTAATATAAATAAAATAAAAAGATTAAAATTTTAAAAAATTATTATTATTTGAAAAAAAAATTATATCTAAAATGAAAATTTATATGGAAAAAAAGTGAAGTCACTTTGCAACTATAATAATTTCAAAATCAAAAATAATATTAATGTAATAAGAAAAAATTATAGATATTGCTATAGTGTAATAAAAATCGTGGAAAATCCTCATGTAATAAGTGGTGGAATTTTCCTTGACACGAACTGACATCCAATACCTATCCCCTCACACACAAAAAAGATCGCAATGATTCATTCAACTCAATTTAATTTTGTTGTCATCGAAAATGGAGCTAAACATTACACAACGTCTCTTTCATCAATGCTACAATGAAATATGCACATCGTCTTTAATGCTCTTGGGATTTCAGTCAAATGCTAGGAGCGTAATCAGTGGTCTACCAAAGCTACAAATTTGTTTAGATGGCAGTTTTCTTTATAGACTCTGGTAATTTTTTTTCTTCAAAAAATCAAAATGCTGGAGTGTTTGAATAGTTTTTCGATAGTAAAAATGGATTCAGCACCATCAAGAACCTCTGGGACACCCAAAATCTTGAAGTTTGACATTTGTAAACCAATTTTTCAAAAATTTTGTCGATTTAGTCATAATCTTACCTAAATTTCCATGATTTTCTGGGCTAATTTATGGGTTTTTTAGAATACCCTACATAATCTAATAGTGATATAAAGTAATTAGTTTTGAATTGGTTCTTTTGGATCATTGTAGCTTTTCTATTTGAGTCAAAGCTTCGAGCTAATAGGTGTTGTACTAATGATGAGGCATACTAATTTAATAATAAAATTATTGTGATGAATCTAGAAGAATTAATTCAAAAGTATCCACATCACAAAGCTTAAAATGAGTAGCAATAAGTTTGTATGGATTTAGTAATTAAAATTTCATAAAAATATTTTAAAAGTGGAAATTTTATAAAAGTGGAAATTACATATAAAAATTGAAAGTTATCTTATATATCTTATATAATATCTAAATGATGATAGTATTTTAGTTGATATTTCATAAAATTACTTTTTTTATATCCAAATTTTTATTATGTTATTGGTTAAAATTTCATAAAAATAGTTTGAGAGTAAAACCCACATAAGGAAAATAAGAATCAACTCTAAAATATAAAAGTTATCTTATAAAATATCCCAAATATGACAATATTTCATTATATAGCTCATTGAAATCTTATAAGGATATATCCTATGTGGAAAATAAAAGCTATCCTATAAAATGTTGACACCTAATCCTAGGGATTGGGTGAAATTGTAAAATAGTGTAAATAGAAAACAAGGAGTGGCGGAAGATGAAGAGACTCTAGGAAATCAATCCTAAGAGTCTCACCCTCCATGTATATATTTGTGTGCAACCTTTAATGCAAATTAATTCAGTTTTGCTGGAGTTACCTCTTGGCCTTACATGGTATCTTAGCCAGCTCCATTTTTTGGTTCGCTTCCCTTGTGACTCCCTTCTTTCTTCTGCAAAACTATGTTTTTCATACTGTTGGCATTCTACAAAATCCTGGCATTATTGCAAAATCCTCTTGTGCTCTCCCAATATATTTTCTGCCTCTCCTAAGTATTCAAAGTCGCGCAACCTACTCATACATATCCGTTGTGTTTTACTCACATTATCTGGCTCATGGGTGGTCTCAAATTTGACTCCTCTGCACAGCCCTCCGCACGTAGCAAGACACCAAGTAACCTCCAAATGCAGTGTCGAATCCTCCCACACCTCTCCACCCTCACACCTCCCCATGGCATCAACTCCTTCCACATCATGTGACCATCCATACTCCTGCATACTCTTGGCCAACCTTCCTCCAACACCACAACAAGTAACATTGTCATCCCCTATTACATTCAACCTCCCTCCTACCACGCAATCCTAGTTGGGAGGTGATTTTCTCCTCCCAGTTGGATTTACCATGGAAAATTTTGTGCTCCACGGCCCCTCCCTCTATACAGTCGGCTCCATTACCTTGGTGCTTGTTGCATTGACTTGGTGTTTAGTTGTGGTAGTACGCAATGGATAGTACACTCCTCCCTGAAAAATTCTTCCTCCTCGATGCTCTTGACACCTGATTCCTCTCCATACAATACTCCTCTCCATCCTTACACTGCTCCATACGCTGCTCCTCCCCATCCTTACACTGCACTATATGGTGCTCCTCTTATAGAGTCTCCATATGTGTTTTCATACCCATTGTTTCCCACTCCATATTCGCCTTCCCCAGAAACACCCTCCCACATAAAAACCCTCCCAGCATTTGTAAATGAAGAGATGAGTCGATGTCTTACACCATTCTCAAATTATTATGAAGCCTTAAAGAAGTTGAAGAAAAAGTATGACTCACACTCATAACTTGAAGTTGTTCAATTAATGATTAAACTATTAAGTCTTGAATTGAAAAATGATGACTCTCTTTCTTTAGCATCAGAAGCGTTGGGATATGAGTCACTCCTCCCAGTTGGCTCTACCATGGACAAATCTGTGCTCCACTACCCTTGCCTCTATACAGTCGGCTCCATCAGCTTGGCGCTTGTTGTATTGACTTAGTGTTTAGCTATGGTAATACATAGTGGACAATACACTATTCCCTCCACAATGCTCCCTCCTCGACACTTTCGACACCTGCTTCGTCTCCATACACTGCTACTCCCCATCCTTAGCTGCTCCATACACTGCTCCTCCCACAGATTCTCCATATGTGTTTTCATACACATTTTTTCCTACTCCATATTCTCCCTCCCCATAAACACCCTCCCAACATCTGTAAATGAAGAGATGAGTCGCCATATTACACCATTCTCAAATTATTATGAAGCCTCAAAAAAATTGAAAGAACTGTATGAGACACATTCAGAACTTGAAGTTTTTAAATTGATGATTAAACTACTTAGTCTTAAATTGAAAAATGATTACCCTTTTTCTTTAGCATCAGAAGTAAGATCTTTTATGCATGTCATTACAAACATTGGTGTTCAAATATAGATCCCTCTCATATCTTATGTCAAGGAATTATATCCCACTTACTCACAATGTCTTCAGTCATTGGAAGTAAGTGTAAACCTCAAGAAGATTATCTTTGACTCCCTTGAGCAGAAGTTTGCAGAGAGAGAAAAGGGTTTTGGGAAGAATACAACTCCTCGATATTCTGAAGAATATGTGTGTCTTGCGCATAGATATACTAATCATGCCCAAGATTCTTCTAGAGGAAGAGGTGGCCAAAAAGGAAAAGGAAGAAGAAATTTCAAAGGAAAGGGGCTAGAAAATTTCAAGGAGAAAAGTCTGATCTTCATTGCACACGGCGTAGTATAGATGTACATGATGCATCCACATGTAAGCTACCTTGGGACAGAATTGAGCAAGAAAGAAATGACTCCAAAGCTAAAACTCATGACAAAGAGAAAGGTAGAGCACCTGAATCCGCTCATCATGTTGTGGCACATTGTAATATTGGACTAATTGAAGACTTGCCTAATGCTTCACTTGCTTCTTGGGAAAATGATTGGTTGCTTGATTTAGGAGAAACATGCCATATGACACTTAGAAAATATTTTTTGAAGAATCTACTGAAAAGGTTTATGGAGCAATATACTTTGCAGACAAATCAAAACTCAAGCCATCAGGGCTTAGCACAATTAGGCTTAAACTATGTGGTATTCTAGAATTTCCTCTACATGAGGTTCTATAGCTCCCAAATTTAAGGAAAAACTTGTTGTATTTGGTCCACATTTTCCATCAAGGACACTTAATTCATGTGTTTGATGGCAAGGTTGAGTTCAGAAAAGAATAAGATTGCTCACTTGTCATGAAGGGGATAGAAGAAGAAAGACTTTTAAATTTGCAAGGTACCTCTGCTCGTGCGCAAAAATTTGCATACAATTCTCACTACGATGAAGGAACATTCCTATCAAGTCTTTTATGACATGCTAGATTTGGACAATTGAACTATGGAAACCTTCGATTTTTGAAGAAAAATGGTGTTACTCGTTTGCGTACAATTCCTAGGAAACTTAAATAATGTGATGTTTGTATTCTAGGAAAGCATTGCAAACAATATTTTCATGATTCACATTTTAGAGCACATAGAAAAAATGAACTTAGTCATTCAGATTTATGTGGCCCCATGCTTGTTCCTTCTGGAAATAGCAATAAATATATGATGTCATTTATTGATGGCTACACCAAAATGTGTTGGGTTTACTTATTGAAGAACAAATCTGATGTTTTTCAAACATTCAAGAACTTTCACGCCTGGATTGAAAATGATTCACAAACTCATATTAGCTCTATTCTCATTGATAATGGAAAGGAATACACTTTAAATCAATTTTAAAACTATATTCGAATACATGGGATCAAACATCGAACAACCATTCCTTACGATCCCCAACAGATTGGTGTAGCTGAAAGAATGAATAGGAAAATTTTAAATATAGTACGTTCCACGATGTTTTCCAAAAATATAAAATTGATTTTTTGGGACGATGTAGTTCTGTGTGTCTGTATATAAAGAATAGGTGTCCTTATAATGCAATTATAAACAAGAATCCTTATGAACTGTGGCATGGACACATTCCTTTAGTAAAACATCTAAGGATCTTTGGTTATACTTATTATTTCTTGATACCTAAGGAATAAAGAAACAAACTTGGTGGAAAGAGTCGTAAGTGTCTCTTTTTGGGGTATTCAAATTACTCCAAAGCATACCATCTCTACGATGAAATAACAAGAAGTTTCTAATATCTATTGATATCATATTTCTTTAATATTCCAAGACTTACAATGTTGTTGAGTGATAGCTTGATCGCTTGGATAGATTCAGGCATGCAAAGTCATTTCAAGAATTTCATAATTATGTTCCACATCTTGAAGGGGGGATTCCTATATTAGATAAATTTGTTGAATCTTATTATGAATCACTCTCTCCCCCTCATGAACCTCTAACCACAGACACTTTGAATGATGTGATTGACATAATTGGGAGACTAATTCAGTGTTCAGCCCCAACTCTGTCAACTGAGTAGTCTGGGCCATCTCATAAAGGTCCTCCAAAATGATTGACAAAGACACTTGAAAATATTCATCCTAATGAGGTTGGAAAGACATGAATAAGAAGTTCCACTAGGAAAAATGGAGGTGATGAATATAATTCTAATCCACCTGTTGATATAGATGTTTCTTATAATTGTGAATTAAATTTTCTATGGATTTTGAACCAACTTCCTTCAAAGAAGTCACTTCTCATGATGATTGGAATGAAGTGATGTAGAAGGAATATGATACCTTGATAAAGAAAGACACTTGGAAGTTGGATTATCCTCCATTGGGAACAAAACCAATTGACTACAAGTGGTCTACAAAAACAAGTACAAATTTGATGCCTCACTTGAAAAGAAAAAATCCACGCTCGTGGAAAAATGTTTTGCATAGAAAGGAGGGGTCGATTATGAGGAAAATTTTTCCCCCACAGTAAATGGGCTACCATCTAGAAATTCTTTGCCTTGGCAGCTCAGAATGGTTGGAAAGTCAATCAGATGGATGTAAAAAATTCTTTCTTGAATGGAGATATAAAGGAGTATGTTTTTATGTCCTAGCCAAAAGGATTTGTTGTGAAGGGCCAAAAACATAAAGTATGGAAGCCTGTAAAATCCTTGTATGGCATTAAACAAGCACCACGAACTTGGTATGAGAAGTTAACTCGGCATCTTATGAAACTTAACTTCAAACATTATGACTTTGATTATGTAACTTTGTTTGTCAAGAAAGTTGGAAAAATAGTTGTATATCTTTTGGTGTATGTAGATGATGTTTTGATGATAGGGAACAATGAGATATATATTGCGTCCATAAAAAGGGAATTGGGGAAAGGTTTTGAAATGATTGAGTTGGGCTATGTTCACTACTTTCTTGGTATTGAAGTAACTCAACATCTTAAGTTTATATTCCTCTCTCAGAAGAAGTACAATGGAGATATATTAAACAAGTTTGGCATGGCTGAGTGAAATCCTTTGACTACTCCAATGGAAAAAAACTTGAAGCTCATATCCATTGAATGAAAAAAATTTGAGGATGCAACAACATATAGACAACTTGTAGGAAGTCTCAACTACGTGACTACTACCAGACCAAACATATCATGTGTTTTTGGAATCCTCTCTAGGTTTATGAAAAAGTTGTGTGAGGGACATTAGTCTGCTGCAAAAACAGTTCTAAAGTACTTGAAAGTGACTCAATATTGTGGACTCAAGTATACAAAGGTGGGCGACTTCAGCTTGATTGGATACTATGATTCAGACTTTAATGGAGACAAAGAAACTGGGGTATCTACTTCAGGTTATACTATGAGTCTTGGATCAGGAGTTTTCTCCTTGAAATCACACATAAAATCAGTTCCAATAGATTCCACAACTGAGACAGAATATGTGGCAGCAGCTGAAGCAACAAAGAAAATTGTGTGGCTCAGGAAAATTATGGAATATTTGCATATAAAACAAGTGCATTCAGCTCCACTCATGATCGAAAACACTTCTGCAATAAAGTTGGCCAAGAACCCAAAGTTCCATGATCGAACGGAGCACATCAACAAAAAATATCATCTGACTTGACATCATGTTGAGGCCAACACAATCCATCTATGCCATTGTTCCAAAAATGAGGATATTGCAAGCATCTTCACCAAAGCGCTTGGATTCAAAACGATGTTTGGACTCACCAACATCCCTTCAGATTAAGGGGGGGGGGGAATGTTGACACCTAATCCTAGGGATTGGGTGAAATTGTAAAATAGTGTAAATAGAAAATACAGAGTGGTAAATGATGAAGAGAAATTGGGAGATAAATCTCAAGAGTCTCACCCCACATATATATTTGTGTTCAACCTTTAATGCAAATCAATTAAGTTTTCTTGGACTTACCTCCTTGCGTGACATACAATATAGGAATGATGAGAGTACTCCACTATGCTATTGTTTGAAATCTCATAGAATAGATTGAAGGTAAAAGACACATATAGGAAATAAAAGCCATCCCATAGAATATCCAAATGATCAACAATGTTCATAAATAAATGGAAATTTTTATATTCATATTGAAACTCACTGTAACTTTTGATTTATAAAAACCTCAATATAAAATAAAAAATTCCCTATAAACACATTAATCTATAGAATAAATTTTTTCCTATAAACACATTAATTTATAGAATTTGAATTTATAAAATTTGTTATTCGTCATTATTTGTTGAATTTTACCAAATTTTTAAAAATCAATTCATAATTTATAAAATTTATTATTTGTCACTCTTGGTTAAACTTTACTAAATTTAGGAAAGATGAGTCTTTCTAAAATTATGTTTCAACAATTTTTTTATAGAGATCAACATTAAATTTGATTATATAAATTCATTTATGTCATTAATTATTTATAAGTTTAATTTTATTTAAAAAATGATACAGTTTATATAAACTTCATTAATTTTTTTGTTAATTTATTTTAAAAATTATACTTCATTAATATATTTGTATAAATACAATTTTACTTAAAAGAAATTTAATATTTTATTAATTTACAAATATTATCTAATAAAAGAGAATACTATAAGTGAAAACATCAAATTAAAAATTCTATTAATAAAATAAATATATAAAAATTTGAAAAACCTATTAATAAAAGAATATTATAATAAAATATAATAATTTTAATATTATAAAATTTTCCCGCTTAATCCTTATCCTTGTACTCATGAAAAATATGGAGGACTAGGTGCAAGCCCAGTCGGCCCAGCCACTCTCCGGTGAATGGAAATTTTATTGACTAAAAATGGCATCTAAAACTCTGTACTGTCCTTCACGAACACCATAGATTGCAATCATTTATTAAAGCAAATGACACTGACATTTGCAAGCAAAATTGCAGCTGACGACAAACCTGAATGACACCAAAGCCTTCGGTCAGGTATTGTGTAAATGCGTGAAGGGTGGAAAAAAAGTTGTTTGCAGTCCGGTGGAAACCATGAAGAATGAGGCATCTGATCTTATTGTTTAGGACGGGCCCGGTCGTTCGTATAGGATGACTATAGTACCTGTGTCCCTCTAATTTGACTAAAAGTAGAAGCCATCCAGCACTTTGTTTTGTTTATGGCACAAGGACACCATTGGGTCTTCCAACTTACAATTATTACCTCACTCCATTTGCTTGCTTGGAATCCCTAACTACGAGTAAAATGAAAATATCCCGTTGCTCCTCAAATAAAAATGTGATAGAGGAGGCATTTTAAAAGTTGTTATATACCATTCTTCTATATATTTCACTTAAAGCCAATCTGACAAATAATTCACTTAATGCAAACATGCCTAGAAACTGCGAGCTCGACACCTCTATCTGTATATGTCTATATATTGTTTCCACCAATCTTTCTCCTAAAGCTTAAACTACCTCTCTTTCTATATTTGTGGTTTTCATTTTCATTTTCTTTTTAGTTTAAATTAAAGTTAAAATCAAATTTCATGGAAATCAAGTCATCTGCATTTTATGATTCATTAATAATTTATTTTTTTCAGATAACTTATATATATTTTTAATATATTATATCAATATTTATTATTAATATAAATAAAAATACTAATTATATATATATATATATATATATATATATAAAATATTTAAATTTTAAAAATTAATAACAAATTAATTAAATAAAATTTTGAAAATAACAAAATTAAAAACTAAAGTGTAGCCAATAAAATTTATTTTTTTATTCTTTTTTATTTTTCTCTAAAAATATCTTTATATTTTATGTGAGAAATATATATGTTTTGGTCCTAAAGAATATATGTTTTTCTCTATAAATGTTCTATATAAAGAATATTGGAAGAATATATACTTTTCTCCAGAAATATTTTTATATTCTATACGAAGTATATAAAGTGAGAAAATTATTGTTAGAACATTTTATTAATCTATTTGTGAAGATAAATGATCTCTAAAGGACTATGGATATTCCATTTGACATTTTGGCACAATACATCTTACAAAGATTTATCTAAATACAAAAATCTATACTGTGAGGGTTACACTTTCTAGATTTATTAGGGTATTATTTATGCTTAATGCAACTGACATATAAAAATGCAAAAATTAGAGAACAAATAAAACAATCACTCACAAAACCATAATAACACAAGATATGACTTGGGAAGCTCTGTCAGGAGAAAGTTCAATATGAAGGTGACAATGCTTTTCTCTCTCTTTCATTGAATGGAAATGGTGCACAAAGGAGTGAGACTTGTGGCCTATATGGTGCTATAGAACACAAAACATCTCTATTTTGTCTCGTTTCTATGGACACTCTCATATATTCTATTCAACTATGGAACAAAATGCACTAGACTAGTATAGCTCTTTTCCTCTAGTGGCTGTAGAAATTACACCAATGGATTCAATATGATCATGCAATGTACTAAACAATATACTGAATCCTTCTACAATATTTGCGGAATATAAATCATGATCACTCAATCGCATGCAAGTAGCAGTAAGAAGTAAATCAATCACACAACACAAGATTCTCCTGAGGAAAGAAACTATTCAAAACCCCTCCATATTTATTGTATAATCAGCCAAGGAATCATGAAACACTACAATGCATGTGTGCTCACCACAACCTCATACACTCTACCAATTGTCTCACACTGATCTAGGCAAAATTGGACCAATACATAGCCAATTTCCTACCCATCTTCAACCTGCCTTGCTCATGCAATCCCAAGGAAAAATAATTCCTATTAAATTGGAATTCCAACATTCCTTGACTATGCAATCCATCACGGGCTTCCCGTGGCTTTATAACTGTAGTTGGGCAGTTCGCTAAAAAAAGCCGATAGTTTACTTGCCTTTAACCTTTGTCTCAACTGGGTTGTCATCGTAATTGACATGCATGTAGTTGTTAATGGTGAATCATCAGTTACTTGGTAATTCACTACTTGTGAATTAAATCTATTTTAATTCACTTGATCTTCCACTAGCTCATCAATGAGTTAGAACTAGATAAACTGATTTTAACTCAACTAATTTGAGTTAACTGATCGCAGTTAGACGACACTAGTGAAATAATATAATCACTCTACATGTCTACTCTTTGACCCTCAACTCGAAATTCTTGAGCTAACTAAGTATATCACACTTAGTTAACTATTACATGTTGTTATGAGATAAGACTACAATTTATTTTCCAATTTATTTAAAAATTGGTAACCCACATTAGCACTAATGTGTCACTAAATTCCTTACTCATGTGTGACCTAGAATCCCTCACTGGTATGTGGTGCATTTTCTTGTTGAATTTCAACACTCCCTCTCAACAAGAAGGGGATTATCTGCTACCCCGATCCTGCCTTTGTGGTATTCGAATTTTCTCTTCTCAAGCGCCTTCTCCAAGATATCTTCATCGTGATCTTCCGTGAGAATATACTGCAACAACATAATGTGCCTCTAAACATAATCTCTGAGATGGTGGTACCATATGTCAATATGCTTGGACCTGTCATGGAATACCATATTAACTAAGAGTCTTAAATGTATTATGGTTTTGTGTATTTATTTTCTCATGAGAATAAAATAAATAATTATGTATTATGGGTTTGTGTATTTATTTTCTCATGAGAATAATATAAAAAGGAAATAATTGAAATAAAATATCCAGAAAATAATTAATTTGAATTTGTTGTATTTATGGTGCAAACTTATATAAATGAATTTGAGCTTTAAATGTAAATATGACAAACAAATAAAACAAATAAATATTTGTGATTTTAGTTCTAATTTATATATTCATAAAATAAATATTTGTAATTTTTTTATGTTTATGATGGCAATTCACATAAATAAATCCACTCAACATAGCAAACAAAAAATTAGCTACCATACATTATAGAACTTGCCAATA
Organism: Pinus albicaulis; assembly: GCA_034641835.2. Lineage (NCBI taxonomy): Eukaryota > Viridiplantae > Streptophyta > Pinopsida > Pinales > Pinaceae > Pinus > Pinus albicaulis. The sequence continues at coordinate 460,922,359 of CM076583.1, read as the reverse complement.
TAGCATACACCAGTTCTTTAAATATATGGTGACATACTCCACTTCCAATAAGATCAATACAAATTTACTCTACTTGAATATCACATAGTAAAAATAGTGCTAACTTGTTCATCAAATATAATAATATACTTTATTTTTTAATATAATACATAAATATTTACACCACATTAACAACACATAATATAAATGGTACTAACTTATAATACCAAATGAAAATATTTTTGTTGCTCCTAAAATAAAAATGTAATGTAATAGAGGTATTTTAAAAATGGCTATACACCATTTTACTATATATATTTCACTTAATCCCAATCTGAGAAATAATTCACTTAATGCAAACATTATTAATTGAAAAGCTTCGAGCTCGACACCTTTATCTGTATATGTCTATATATTGTTTCCACCTTCATTCTTTCTCCTAACTTGAAGTTTAAACTACCTCTCTCGCTTTCTATGTGTGTTATTTTATTTTAACTTAAATTTTGATTAAAATTAAATTTCATGCAAATCGACTCGATTCTTCGGCATTTTATGTTTCATTAATATATTTTTTTTCAAATAACTTATACATATTTTTAATATATTATATTAATATTTATTAATAATATTAATAAATTTATTATCGATATTAGTTATATAGTTAAAATTTATTTAAATTTAGAAAATTAATTACAAATTAATTAAACAAATCTTTAATTTTTTTTTTAAGAATAATCAATATTTTTTTTTTCATAAAATACCTCTATGTGTGAAATATATAGTTTTGGTTCTAAGGAATATATGTTTTTGGTGATAGATATTTTATATTCTATATAAAGAATATTGGAAAAATATATATTTTTCTTCAAAATTCTATATAAAGTATATAAAGAGAGAGTTATTGATAGAACATTTTATTAGTCTATTAGTGAAAATGAATGATATGTAAAGCGTTATGGATATTTTATTTCACATTTTGTCACAACGTATCTAACAAAGATTTATTGAAATCTAAAAATTCATTCTATGAGGGTTACACTTTCTTATTAGGTTATTGTTTATGCTTAATTCATCTTAGATATAAAAATGCAAGAATTAGAGAACAAAAAAACAATCACTCACAAAACCACAATAGCATAAGATATGACTTGTGAAGTTCTTTTAGGAGAAATTCCAACAGGAAGGTGACAATGATCTGCTCTATCTTTCATTGAATGGAAATGGCGCACGAAGGAGTGAGACATGTGGCCTATAGGCTTACAAACTATCTCTATTTTTTCTTGTTTCTATCCACTCTCATCTATTCTATTCAACTATGGAACAAATGCACTAGACTAGAATACCTATTTTCCTCTAGTGGCTCAATTATAACACAACTCATTAGCCAACTAGGGGTTAAATTTTACTCGTTCAACCTTCATATGAGTTACAAATCGACGATTTTAGAGTCTTCTTCATGGTTTCCACATGGCCAAACCATTTTCCACGAGTAATGATGGTTGACATGTCATCCTCTCAAATATGATGCTAAATCATGATAGCTCATTGTGGTGATTATTGCACCATTGTAAAGGTTTTGGTGTGTACATTATCTAATCTAGTTCAATACTTTGGTCGAGAGCATGAAAAGTGATCATTTAAGGCCTATAAATAATAGTAATTTTTTTGACCCAAAATTTCGCAAACTAGAACTACTAATAATAATGAGCTTGCAAGTTGATTTCTTTGATTTTTCCACTCTAAAGAAATCAAGATATGATATGTGTGTGCATAAATAACTAGCATAGATCCATCTTAACCTTGAACATATCAAACATATAGAGACATTAGATATATGAAAGTGTTAAATTTTCTTGGTATGCTTGATGTACTATATCCCATGTAGAATTTTTTTTGTTGAACAATTCATGGAAAAATAGATGTTTATTAAATGAACAGAAAGGGATTTTGAGCCCTTTTTTATTTCCCCTTAGTGTAATCTTTGGACTTGGGCTCAACCAAGAATATCATGAGTATCTGGTGATTTTGTATAGCTTGTGAAAGAAAAAGTATTTTTTTTTTTACGTTTATGAGGAATATAAGCATTGAATGAGATCATTAAAGATATTAATATTTGAAATTCTTTATCTTTCTTCTAATACTTTTATTGAACAATTAACATATCTATATATGAAATTTACATTTTTATGGAAATTATTCCTAATTATCTAAGTATAATTCCAACTAAGTTTTTCGAATTAATTATGACAACTCATGAGACTAAGTTTGACCATCTATAATTTATTATGTAATTACTGAAAATTTACTCACACTTTAAATTTACAGAAAATGCTATGAAAATGAAATCCATCAACCATTACAATTAAACTTTATTTTCAACATTTTCAGACAATTTTTAACTTTCGATATGATATTATGGAGATATTTTGGTCTTAAAATGAACTGCATTTGACGTGTCTTCCATTCGCTGTTCAATAATTTTCAATTTAATCCAATCTTTTTATTTGATGGCATGTCGTCCATTCATTGTTCAATAATTTTCAATTTAGTCCAAGCTTTTTATTTGATGCCATGTGATAGGTTGTGAGCCCTTCAATCGTTACAACATAATTAAATAGATAAAAGAAGAAGAATGGACTAGTGCTCTTATAATTTGCAGTGCAGTTCTATTGCATATGGTCACACACAAATTAAAGTAAATGAGTACAAATGTTAAATTTAATGAAAGGGTAATATTTATGTTTTTGTAGTTACAGAAAATTGTAGGGAAATTATGGTAAAAAGGAAGTAACAAAATTGAATGAAAGTGCAGAAGTGTCCTCAGACACACAACTTTATTGATCAAGCAAAAATATTATAGGGCAAATTACAGGAGTTTACACACGTAAACTCACTCTCACATTCTCTCATTACACATTACATTGAAAATAGGAAAATAACCTATTTATAAGCTCTATGCTCTAACTTAGTCTAGTTATGGATCACTTGGAAAATAAACAAGTGTCCATTTACAATAAATGAGCTTCTAACCAAACTACTAACTTTACTCCTAACTTAGAGCTTAGGAAACGACTCTTTTCTAGAGTCCTAATTTTTAATAACAAATTTCTATTTCTAAGTATCTCACAAATTTATTAAATATTCTAGAATAATAATTATTAATTTAATATCTTAAATTAATAATTATTTTATTCAAATACTATAACCTATGATAAAAATTATTTTTGGATCATCTAAAATTCCCCCCTATGATCCAAAGATACATTACAAAAGATACCAAGTTCATCCCTGAACTTAGTAAACTTTATTCTACCAAGAGGTTTTGTGAAAATGTCAGAGGTCTGATCTTCTGAAGGGCAAAACACTGGCTTGATGACGTCCTTTTCAATGAGAGATCTGATACGATGATACTTGGTGTCCACATGCTTTGTCTTTGAATGGAAAATAGGATTCTTGAAAAGCTTTATTGCTGATTGATTGTTGATGAATAATGAAGTAGCTTCTGTTGGAGGAATCCCCAAGTCCTGTAAAAATCGACGTAACCAAACAATCTCACATGCTGCTTCCCATGCTGAAATGTACTCTTCTTCAGCTGAAGAAGTGGCCACTGTACTTTGCTTCTTGCAACTCCAGGAAACTGTAGCTGACCCCATGTTCATTAAGTAACCTGAGGTTGATTCCCTGTCATCAATACTGCCAGCAAAGTCAGCATCTGAAAATCCACCAAGTACAAAATTTTTCAGTCTTTTTTTAAAGAAGACCAAAATCTTTTGTTCCTTGGATATATCGAAGAACTCTTTTGGCTGCATTTCAGTGGCTGTCTAATGGTTCCTGCATAAAACGTGAAAGAATACTGACTGCATAAGATAGATCAGGACGAGTGGTTGTTAAATAAATCAAGCTACCAATCAACTGTCTGTAAGTCGTGCTGTCCACTTTTTCCCCCCCCCTTCAAATTTTGAAAGTTTTAAGTTTTGTTCCATAGGGGTAAGGACAGGCTTACAATCCTGCATTCCAAATCGCTGAAGAATTTCTGCTGCATATTTACTCTGGGAAATGAAGATCTGATGTGGACGTTGGAATACTTCAACTCCAAGATAGTAGTAAAGTAGTCCCAAATCTGTCATCTTAAAACCTGCATGTAACTCCTTTTTCACCTGTTCAATGTGATCATCATTGTTGCCTGTAATGATCAAATCATCAACATACATAATGAGAATGACAAGATATTTTCCCTGTTGGTGCACATACAAAGTATCATCAGATTCACTGCAATGAAAACCAACTTTGCGAAGGTATTCATCCATTTTGGCATACCAAGCTCGAGGAGCTTGTTTTAATCCATATAAAGCCTTGATTAATTTGCAGACTTTATGTTCTTTCCCTTTAACTTCAAACCCTGGTGGTTGTGTCATGTATACATCTTCCTGTAAGTCCCCATTGAGGAAAGCGCTTTTGACATCCATTTGATGAACTTTCCACCCTTTCTGAGCTGCTAAGGCAAAAGTGTGAGGCGGATGGTGTTCCATTTAGCTGTGGAAGCAAAGGTCTCCTCATAATCGATCCCTTCCTGCTACGCAAAACCTTTAGCAACAAGGTGTGCTTTATACTTGTCAATATCACCATTTTTCTTGTACTTAATTCGATAAACCCATTTGCATCCAATAGGTTTAACATGCTGAGGACAATCAACAAGTTGCCAAGTGTTGTTGTCTTGAACTGCCTGATATTCATCAACCATTGCTTGTTGCCACGCTTTATGTTTTACTGCCTCTTGAAAAGAAGAAGGTTCAATAAAATCATTTGCTATTAAAGCAAAATTTCCTTCATTTCGTTTTGATGCCCTTGTTCCTATTTTGTTTTGTTAATTAGGCCTTACATCTTTCAAGAGTTGAACTGCCCATTTTGGAAGTTGTTGCTCACTTGTTTGAGGTTCTGAGAAGTCTCCATCATTGTAGAGGGGATTAATGTAAACTGATGTTCGTTGTTTAGGTGGTGAATCTGGAGAATCACTGTCAGAAGAACTGCTGCTGTTTGGAGACGCTGATGAACTGCTAGAAGACCGAGATGATTTTGTTGAAGTAGATGGACTAGATGACTCATCTTCAGAGGAAGGAAAATCAATTTCATACCAATTTGGTGAAGTTGGTTGACTTTGCATATTTCCTTTCCTTTTACTGCCCTTAGTTTCTAACTTGTGAAGAAGACTTTCGATTTCTTCAGCACTCTTACTCTTTGTTTCATAAAAAATGACATCCCTGCTCACAATAAATTTTCCATTGGTCAAAAGACGATACCCTTTCTTTTCATCTGAATAGCTAATCATGGTGCATTTTAAACTTCTTGAATCAAGCTTAGTTCTCTTTTCTTTGGGAACTAAACTTGAAGATGTTTAACTTTAGGTTTGAAACCAAATCAAGCTTCATAAGGGGTGATTCCTTCTAACGAAGCAGTTGGAGATCTGTTTCTTAGATAGACAACTGTATGGATTGCTTCTACCCAATATGTTGGACTTAACCCTTTGAAAGTTAACATGGATATCGCCATGCCTAACAATGTGCGATTCATCCTTTCTAAGACTCCATTTTGCTGTGGAGTGTAAACATTTGTAAGATGCCTTCTGATGCCATTTTCACTGCAATAAGTTTTGAATTCATTTGAATTGAATTCTCCCCCATTATTTGGCCTGAGAGTACCTATCTTTTCTTTGACCTCATTTTCAACAAGTTGTCGAAAAATTTTAAATTTCTCAAATGCTTCTGATTTGTTTTTCAAAAAGTAAACCCAGGTCATTCTACTGAAATCATCAATAAATAGCAAGAAATATTTGCAAGCACCTAATGAAGGTTGTAGTGGACCACACACATCACTGTGAACTAGTTACAGCAGCTTGTTTGTGCGCCATGTACTTGTTGGAAAACTTTCTCGACTCTGTTTGCCATAAATGCAAGATTCACATTTAGCATTTTCTTTGTTGAAAGTTGGAAGTCCTTTAACCATCCCTTCTTTCTGCAATTGAGAAAGACTATCAAAATTCAAATGTCCATATCTTACATGCCATAATCTTATAGGTGAAATTCCTGTAGTAACTGCCCCTTCAAAACCAGAATGCCTTTGAATAACTGTCCCTTTCATCCTTAATAGTTTTCCATCTTCATATCCTGTCATCACTGTTTGGAAGTTCTGTTTGACTGAATTAATCTTAACTAAGCCATCTTCCATAATAATTTGATGTCTTGCTTGTCGAATCATGAGAAAAGACAACATTTTTTTCTTAAAGGTGGGAACATACCACACATTGGAAATCAAATTTTCTCCAATGTCAGGGAGAAAAAATTTGACTGCACCTTTTCCATAAGGCGTATGTTTTGTATCATCTGCTAGAAAGATGGAGTTAAGATGGCACTCTTGAAAATTCCAAAAGAAATCTCGTCTACAGGTCATGTGCTGAGTTGCTCCTGAATCCAAAATCCAAGCATCTTCATAATCACTTTTAATATAAGAGGAAATTTGGATTGCTGGTGAAGAAGTGAAGACATATTCTGAGTCATTATCATCTTGATCTTGATTATTTGCAAATTGTGCTGAAGGCTGTCGAAACTTAGAAATTTTATTGATAGATGTGCGACAATGTGAAGCATAGTGACCAACTCTGTTACATCACCTGCAAACAATTTGACTCAAATCAGTGCCTCTTCATTGAGACTGTCCTCTGCCTCTGCTTTGTCCTCTTTTTTGAGATTTTCCTCTTCCTGGATTTTGTCCTGTGCCTTGCTGAGATCCTCTGTTTTGATTTTTGCCTCTGCCTTGAGAATTGTTTCTGCCTGAATTGGAGCCTCTGTTGGAGTTGTTTCCTCTGTGTTGACTGCAACCATGACCTTACGCTGCTTGATTTTGATTAAAATTACCTTTGCCTTTGTTTTTGGAATTGTCAGCTGGGGAGTTTCTAGTATTGGCTTCTGTGAGAAAAACATCTTCACCAAATTTCTTTTTCTTCCCAAAAGTTTTATCATGTTGAGTCAACATTTCATAGAGCTCATCAAACTTTATATTTTCTAACTTTCCAGTGAGATGTAAAGTTTCTAAAAAATGTGTGTAGGAAGAAGGAAGCCCAGCAATTAAAATTGTGACCATAAAACTATCATCAACTGCTTGAAAACCAGCATTAACAATTTCCTGCTTAATATTCTTAAGTTTGGAGATGTATTCAAGAATATCTCCTTCTTCAGTCAATTTTTGATGCAACAATTTTAATTGTAGATCAACTCTTTTTGATTGAGGCTGAGTATCAAACAACTCTTTAAAATTTCTCAAAGCAGACCATGCATCTTTAGCATTTTCGATATGGACATACATTTCATCATTGACAGAGGATTTAATGAGAGCTAATGCTTTAGCGTTTTTAACTTCCCATTTTGCTAGCGCAGCTGCATCTATAGGTTTATTTGGCTTTACATCTCCATCACAAATATCATGCCATAGTTCATTATAAACAAGAGTGCTTTCGATGAGGCGTTGCCATGTTTTGTAAGATTTTGAGCCTTCAAGTTTGTCGGAATCAGAAAAGAAATTAATCAACTTAGACATTGTAGTGTTAAGACTTCACACCACAAATCAAGCTCCAAAAAAATATCAAGATGTGCAACACAACAACAACACACGACACAAGAGAAACAAACTATCGGGGCTTGGCCTTGACCCTCGAATAGTCGTCAAAACAGGAGAAAATTGACTGAGCTTTGCACTTGGCTCTAGTCAAGTTCTTAAACGTTTACAAGGCAAATTTCAAAATTTGATTTTTACAATAGTGCTCTTGCTCAAGCTGGTAAAAAAAATTACCCCCCCTCAAAGTAAAATTACTTTGAGTCACACGATCACTCCATAAACAAATTACAAAACAAAAATCTTCTTATTACTCCAAAAAAAAATAATACCCTTATTACTCCAATTACAAAATATAAAAAAAATTCTACTTATTTCTCCAAATTCCTCCCAATCTGCCACAAAGAACTTCCTTATCTCTCCAAATAACATTACATAAAAATATATATATATATATTTTATCACTCTATTACAAAAGTAATAACGCTTTCACGTTTTAATTTCAACAACATTAACGCTCAGTGCAAATCACTGGTTCGAACACTGGAAATTACCTTAAAACTTTGGCATTTACCTTGCTGAACGTTGGCATTTACATTCAACGCTGGCATTTACCTTGCTGAATGCTGGCATTTACATTCAACACTGGAATTTATATTTACATTCAACGCTGGCATTTACATTTAAAAGGCTGGTTCAGAAAAACGTTGGTTTTATTCAGAAAACACTGGCTCTAGTTCAGAAAAAGCCGAATTACAATATGCAGGATTCTACCACATGAAAAAACGTTGTTTAGAACCAAATGAACCAAATCATTTAAAACGCTGAGGACGTTGGTTCTTAAACTTAACTGAACGATGGTTCTTAATCAATGCAGAAATCCATGCCAAACGTTGTTCTTATTGCTGGAGTCGAAACGCTATTTTTATTGCTGATCGATGCCAAAACGCTGTTCTTATTCTGGAATTGATGGTAACAATCGATGGTAAAAATGCAGAGTTGATGTTTCAGAATCGATTGAAAGTGCCAGATATTCAGAATTGATGAATTGATATTGCATGAATCGATTGTTTCAGAATCGATTGAAAGTGCCAAATTATGGAGAGACAATCTTGTATGCTCCTCGGTTTGATATGCAGACTGTTGCGCTGTGGCTATCACCATTTGTTGTAGAGAGCGACGGACATGAGGATTGACAGCACTTGTTTTTTTTTTTTATTACAACAAAACTCTTAAATATGCAAATTCATATGGCATGTTGTTTGGATATTTGACAACGCTTGTTTTCCAACAGTTTTTTTTTTATTACAACAACACTTTGAAACAAAAAATTCACACAAATTTGCATTTGCTGATTTAAAAAAAATGATTTTAGAATTTGCAGATCTAAAATCAATAATTTTTTTTGCAAATTTCATACCAATCTTTTGCTGATCACTTCAACGGAGTTGAGTTTTCCACGACCTGATAGAGCTGGAATCTCCTCCTCACAACATTACCGTGGCTCCGATACCGCATGAAAGTGCAGAAGTGTCCTCAGACACACAACTTTATTGATCAAGCAAAAATATTACAGGGAAAATTACAGGAGTTTACACACGTAAACTCACTCTCACATTCTCTCATTACACATTACATTGAAAATAGGAAAATAACCTTTTTATAAGCTCTATGCTCTAACTTAATCTAGTTATGGATCACTTGGAAAATAAACAAGTGTCCATTTACAATAAATGAGCTTCTAACCAAACTACTAACTTTACTCCTAACTTAGAGCCTAAGAAACGACTCTTTTCTAGAGTCCTAATTTTTAATAACAAATTTCTATTTCTAAGTATCTCACAAATTTATTAAATATTCTAGAATAATAATTATTAATTTAATATCTTAAATTAATAATTATTTTATTCAAATACTATAACCTATGATAAAAATTATTTTTGGATCATCTAACATTGAAAACAAATAATGAAAGGGTAATATTTTCATTTTGTAGCTATAAAAAATTGTAGGGAAAATTGGTAAAAAAGAAAATAACAAAAATCAAAAGCAATGAAACGGTAATATTTTTGTTTTTGTAGCTACAAAAAATTGTAGGAAAATTATGGTAAAAAGAAAATAACAAGTAATGAAAGGGTAATATTTTCGTTTTTGTAGCTACAAAAAATTGTAGGGACATTATGGTAAAACAGAAATAACAAAAATCAAAACAAGTGAAAAAATTGAAGAAGGATGTGAACGCGTGGATGTTGCAAATGCAAGCAATCCTAATGGGCTTTCTCATAAGAAGAATATTTTTTTTGGGTTGATATCTACGTGTAGCTCGGAAAATAAGTAGTGTAGTATCATGATTTTGGCATCCTGCTAGGAAAGATAGACCTTGTACAAAAGGTTTATCCCCAAAGATATCTTTTCATGTTTGACTCCAACTTAAGATTAATGTATGTCATTTATAAATATACAATATCACTACATGCCAATGGGCTAGAAAAAAAAATCTTTAGAGGATCCAAGTGGTCATTTCATGTTCATGTAAATAATTATCTTGTCTTGGTCTCTTCTAACTAATATGTAATTCAAGAGTGCATGTTGGGAATGCTTTGTTTGATATTATGCTCCATTATTGTCTTTTTGAGTGCTTTACCTTCTCGTAGTGTAAGTGCTATTATTCCATGACCCTGTCTTAGAAATGTTTGGGAGAGAAACAAAACATTCTGGTGTTAAAAGAGATCATATTCCTCTTGTATTTAACTAAATAATTCTTGATCAACCATCCAGCAAAGATGATTGTTAACACCAAGGGAGTATTTAATTTACACACCATTTCAGTAAATCCACAATATGATGTCTATCAACAAGGAAATTTGGATATAAGGTAGCATGATGCAACTCCTCATGCTTAATAGTACACATGATGGATATGATGGACATGAATGTGAGGTAACACAATGTACAATATGATATTTATCAATAGAGGCTTTATGTGAGTATGAGGTAGGGAATATGGATGTGGATATGAGGTAGGGCATCATGGATGGGAGATGGTGGAGATGGATATGACGTAGCATAATTTACAATATGATATTTATCGGTAGAAGTTCAATGTGGATATGAGGTACAGTATCATGGATGGGCTGATCTTGAAGAATTGAGGAGACCATACATAGATTAAGGAGAGATATATAGGTGTAGTGGCAATAAATTTAATAGACGAGTTGTGATAATTCTTGAGTATGACTCTCCACCCTCTGAACCTCCAACTCTTGCTAAGTTATAAATTTCTGGTGTATTCGGCTTAAAGACTATTGGATATACTCTTAGTATTATAGTGGAAACCACTAAATTTGATCCGACCATCCCTGAAATCACTTTTACAAATTACCAATTCATTAGGAAAAAAAACTTAAAGAATAACATAAAAGTAAATACAAAATAACTTTTTTTGGGGCCAATGATTTCAATCCCATGCAATCAATCCCACATATTCAACTAATCTTAATGATGCTTTCTCTAGGAATTCTAGTTTTCACTTTTCCATCAACAACATTTAAATTCATATTATTTATATGAATTTTAGATTTTTATCTTATAAATTATAAGAAAATATTGTTAATGTGATTATTTTGAAATTAAAATTTTATTTTATATTTATTTCATTTAATTATAACAATTTTATTTCTTTCTATATAAAACAAAATGAATTAAACATTATTAGAGTATATTATTATTTTCTTTATATCTATCAGATCAATAAATTCATTTAAAAATTCAAAATTCAAAATATTTTATATTTTAAAATTTAACATTGTACACATTACTTTAAACTCAATGACGACATTGCTATATGCTTTGGTACTCTACCCATTTTTCTACTATGACATCAACCCCACTTGAATGCTTTATCAACACTACTAAGGTCACCCTAATATTACTACAATGTTTCCTTTAATAGTGAATTTCCATAATGATAACATATTTTCCTCCATTTTAGGCACTATGTTCCCTTTAGCCTCATCGACCATTGTCCTTTATAAACTTGTAGAATGAGGAAATAAATTTGGAAAGGAAAACATAAAAACTAGAAAAACTACCTAGATAAAGATGTGTCATTCAGCTAAAATGAAGCTTGAAAGATAATACTAAGGTTTGATGAGTTAGGTGATAGAAGATAAGGAAACCCCCTACCATTATGTGTAACATGCTATCCACCATAATGATTCTGAAGGTTGATCATGTGCGAGGGAGTTTTTTCTTAAGAGAGGTTCCAACATGGTTATTTCTTGTTTTCATAGAGCGAGAGGAAAATATTTTTCGAGGGGAAAGAACAAATTTATTTTGTAAGCAAGAAGACACATAAAATTGGTTTAGGTAGCACCATTCGGCTAGCCCAAACTAACATGAGCTCTGCAGGGAAGGTCATAGTCATTCATCTTCACATCTCAACTCTTGTGTTTGTGTTTCTATGAGGGTTGACAACTTTTAGGGTCATCTAGAATAATTTCATTGGCATCCCTTAAGGTAATTTCCTAGGATCTCCTTCTTTATTTAATTTGGACTTCTAGTTTGTTTTCAAACGGGGATTGGTTGTTTGTGTATTGCTTGTGGTGAGCTCAAAAAAGCTCCTTCTCTTCTATGGGTCCTAGTCCCCAACTCTTTCTTTTCTATTTCATTTGTTCATACTTTTGATTCTTCCCTGGGGGAGGAATTTCAATTCCCTATTTTGAGTATACAGACAGTTTGGAAATCATCTCCTGGTACTGGTCCTATTAATCTCTCATTGATATTTTTTGCATTAGCTCTCTTGATATTTATTATGTTTTTTTAGTGTTGTGGGTGGTAATCCTCTGGTTTCCTCTTGTTTTAGATTTTCTAGTGACACCATGCCAAGACCAAAAATGTAACCCTGGTGTGACACAAGTAACCGAGTGTCTAAGGGATCCTCAAGAACCATTAAGGTAAACTCATATGCCATTTCCCAAGTGTGATAAGTTCTTAGGAACTTCCATTCCAACACTATTGTACATCAAGAACTTCCATACCAACACTCCATTTTACTTTAGGGTTGAAATTCATTCAGTTGAGGAAGAAATCATGCAGGAGAATAAATCACTCTCTGATTCTAAGATCAATGTTTTGACCATGAGTTAGGTTCAAGAAGTAGGTTAAAAAAGAGGGACAATAAACATGTATCTATAGGAAATTCAGTTATATTGACACACAAAGTACCTAATAGGAATATTTCTTTAGGATAAAGGTGATGAGTGCAAATATATGGCTTTCGTGTTAGGGGATATTCATTATAAAATAAATCACTTGCACACTCACATCATGAGCATGAGTTTAGGGCTTTCACACCTAGAAGCGCATCCTAGCTGCAAAAAGTCACATAGTCCAAATGTGTCTAATACTAATACTATAAATATCTAGGTATGTAATTCCTCTAGTTGATGTTGTTTCTATATATGATACTTTCCTAAGATTTAGTTTAGATTCTAAGTTTATGCATTTAGGTTGTTATATGATGGAAAACCTATACCAATGGAGAATGCATATTTTTTGGTCATATACTATTTTTTTAACACCGTCATATCCCTGACCTCCCTGTAGGGAGAAGCCTCACTGAGATCCACTATGGAAATCTGATGGATACACAGCTCTAGTTTCTCTTCTGGTTTCCATTTTCATAGAAGGAAACAAAGATGCTTTGAAATCTATGTAACTTCTATGACATATGCAATATAAAAGTTAATTAACTCTCTCACCCTCTCTCTCTCTCTCTCTCTCTCTCTCTCTATATATATATATATATATATATATATATATATCTGTGTGTGTGTGTGTGTGTGTGTGTGTGTGTGTGTGTGTGTGTGTGTGTGTGCGTGTAATTTAAAAAATAATGAATTGCATTGTGTTGTTCCGCACAAACTTGGTTGACTGCCAATCTAACTACATGCATGGAGGGGCAATGTTGAGCATCACCGCCTCCCCCTTTGCACACATGAAAGAGACACCAAATTCATTTTTTTGTTTGTTTATATATATATATATATATATATATATATATATATATATATATATATATATATATATATATATATATATATATATATATATATATATATATATATATATATATATATATATATATATATATATATATATATATATATATATATATATATATATATATATATATATATATATATATATATATATATTTCTACTTGTTTATTTTATTTTAAATTAACTTTTATCTATTTATTTAATAAATTATTATTTTTAATGATTTATTTAATTTTTTAATTTTTTATTCGTTTTAAATTATATCTGTTTTATTTTTTTTTACTTTTTTTAAAATAAGCTTGTTTAATTTTTACTTTTTTTTTTATGTTATAATTTTTTCCACATAAAAAATTATGGAGCTTTCATTATATAAAATAGTAAAAGATACGTAAGTAGATGCATACGAATTTCTTTGATGGCATAGATTCCCTAATAGAGATAAATATTTTCTTCTAACAACAATTATATTCATCAACATGTTGTCCAAATGAGCTTATATTCTGAGTCACAAATGGAAACATTTGTGAACTTTAGGATTTTAAGATACTCATCCCAAGATGTAACATTTTGACCCCAAGTTGCACATTATTTGATCATAACTAGAGTTGAGGTTTGTCCAATAGATAAGCTAGGGAGACGTAAGCCAAAGTGAACTTCCTGATGTCTATGATATGTTGAATCAACCAAGATGAGAGATGATGTCCATGGAAGCTTCCAATCCAGTGATCTCTCCCTGGGAGAAATTTTAATCCATTTCATATCTTCCAACATAAATGATTACATATGATAGGGAAAGATTTAACGATGGCCTTCCAAATGATGGATACATTAGATCATGGTTTTTGGGAGAAACATATCCAGTCAAGAATAGAGATGGGTTTGGCATATATTTTTCGCATGACATGTGAAGAAATACATTCCCTATAAACAAGTCTCCACACTCCCTTAGCTAAAAATGATTTTGCAAAGGGGGGAATGTTTTTGAGACCCACACAGCATGGGGTTTTGGTTTTGCGATGGAGCTCCCAACAGTGAGGCTAAATTATTTTTTTCCTCTTTTATGTGCTAGATAAAATAGAGTTATAATTGGTTTATCTTCTCCAAAATACTAAAGGGGATCTAGGTCAGGGAAGCCTAATATATAGGAATGGATTAAATCACTAATTTGCATAGAACAAGATGTCCCACTCTAGAGAGCCATTTTTTACTCCATAACCTGATTCTTTTCTCCACTTTTGTCAAAAGCCAAGACTAATATTGTTTAATGTAGTTGAATAGCTTGAGAATTAAACCAAGGAATTTTAATCCTTGACCAATATCCATTATCTATGATGAAAATAGGTGTTCAATGATAGGTCTATCAGTATCTGGGATCATTAGGGGATAAACTCTATAAGAACCAATAGAATTCAATATGATAATGTCAACCATGGGGGATGATTCACCATTTTTTGAGTAAAAAAGTAAAAATACTAAAATAAAATAAAATAATAAAACTACTTTTTCAACTTGTATTTTCAACTTATATCCCAAAATTTTACTCAAAGTTCGAGTGAGAGTACAAGTTGGATGTAAAATTTAATTCCTCATCCAAGGAGTACCCATGTATCATAATTTTGATGGACCCTTCTACACAAAAAATGAGAAACACATGAAAAAACGTTATTGCAATCACATTTTTCATGTATTTCTCATTTTTCATGTACTACAGTCGATCAAAAGTATAGAACATGGGTACTCCTTTGATTAGGAATAAAATTATTCATCCAATGAGTGTTGTCACTTGAAATTTGAGTAAACCCATAAGGAGATAAGTTGAAAATATGAGTTGAAAAAATAGTTTTTTTCTTTTTTCCCTATAAAATTTGATGATATAATATAATATTATTTTTTTATTTTGACTATTATTTTATAATTTCCCTAGGAAGCCCATTTTAAACCTCAAAAATCCCTTAATGATTCCATCCAATAATGGAGGATTTATGATTGTTGATGATCATGCCTAATGCATGACTGAAGAGATCATGTATTTCCTTTAAAGCATGTAGCTGAGGAATTCCTTCATCTTAGAAGATAAGAACATCATCCATGAAAAGAAGGTGGGGGAGATCGAATCCATGAGGCGTGAAAAAACCTTTAAAACTCCCCACGTTCACTACATCGATGATCATCCTAATCAGCCCTCTCGCTACTAATACGAAAATAGTTAGGAGAGAGGGAATCCCTATCTGAGATATATTTTTCCATTGAAGAAATTGGAGAAATCCATTGAAGATGATCAAAGAAGAATTATTACTGATGTTTTTCATTAGCCAGGAAATTAAGGAGTGTGAAAACCAAAATAATTCGTTAGAAGGTGGAGATACAACCAATTAAATTTGTTAAAGGCTTTGTAGAGATCAACTTTGAAAACTAAGGCTTTTGTCGGAATATGTGGATTGAGTGAAGAGATTACTAGGCCAAGACATTGGCTTCATGAATCTATCTATCAGATAGGAAACCAAATTGTTTGTTGGATATGTGCTTAGATAGATTATCTCTTAATCTGATGGCTATGGTCTTGGAGATAATTTTTTAGATAACATTACAAAGAGATATAGGTTTGAATTGGTCAAAAGACTACACATTGTCATATTTTGGTATAAGAATGATAAAAATAGAATCGAATGGGACAAGAAAAGGTTAATGTACCTAGACTATTCAACAAAAAAAAGATATGCTCTCCCAAAAAGTACATGTAGTGGGTGAAGAATTCAATCATGAAGACCATCAAGTTGATGACTTTTTTCCTTGTGAAAATTCTGAAGGAATTTATCAAAATTCAGGCTCTATGATCTCTTCCATGAGAGCTTCAATTCCTTTTAATCGATGAATCTTGGGAAGTAACTACCCACTACCATAATTTTTTTAGTAGAAGCTCTCTCTTCCTAATAAAAAATGTTCTTGTTAAGTAAGAAAATCCTTCCTCGACAATATCAGTGAAAGAGGTGCCTATATTATTGTTTTCCCTTTTGATTCCTAAAATGGTATTAATGGATTTCCTATGGTTGGCCACCCGATGGAAGGATTATGAGTTCTCATCTCTAGCTTGGAACTAGAGTGCATGAATTTTGATCCGCCATTATTTTTCTTTGTCAATTAGTATGTTCCTTTTATTTCTATCTCTAAGATATGTGCATTTATGTCCTATGTTGTATTCTCACTTATGTTATGTTCCCACAAGGGGAGGAGTTGGGATTCAATTTTGAATAGGGATTTGGAGGTTTCTTATTTTATTTTTATCCCAATCCATTGTGAGGGACTTTCATTTCTTGAGATTCTGATGGAATTGAATAGGGGGGGATTTAAGGGAGTTAAGAGAGATTCAAGTCAAATTTGATTTGAGCATATTTGTAAGCAAGGGGGAGGTAGTTTAGCCACAAGGGGTTTGACTTGAAAAGGCAAGGGGGATTAGTGGGAATAGGATCCAACTTGATAAACATAAGGACATCATTAGATTCTCCCCTTACAGAATACCATGGTTGCATTTTGATATCTATATCTAGTAAAGCATCTGAAACCAAGAAACGATCTAGTCTCTTAGAAATTCTAGCAGACCTCGCTTGATTATTTTTCCATGTGCAAGAATATTAGGAGGAAAAATATTACAAAGACTGATATCATCCATAAAAGTAACTACAAATTTAGAGAGAGGATCATGTATGGTAGATGGAACCAAAAATTATGTGCTACGAAGGGTGAAATTGAGATCCTCACCTAAAATGACTCTTCCGGAATGAAACACTAAGATATTTATGAGAGTTTCTGAGAAGGTTATTATGTTTACATGGAGTCAATAGAGATGAATAAAAAAGTACATATCCAAATCCTAGGAATGAATATATAATACCAGACCTAAGTTAATGGACTAATAATTTTGGAGTCACAGGGAGCACAAGATACATCCCAAGTTTAGGCTACCTAATCTTCCTGTAACATCAATGGCTAGAAAATCCCATTCAGGTAGAGATTTAAAAAAGGATTAGATAACATTGTTTCCTTTAAGCATCTACTCTTGTACTAAAGGGATTTGGGGTGTGTTTAGTGCAATGAGTCTCTTAACAGCCAAAATTTTTCCATGCCTAGCTAGACCCAGATAATTTAGAGATAACATTTTCAGTGCACACTCAGTGCATGGATGAATGCTCTATGTTCCCAAAGAATAGATGATTGTTTCCTAGTTTTTACTTCAATAATGGTATGATGTTAATCTTTGGAGACAACGGATTTCCTACCTTTGGTGGAGGGGGGATGGGGTAGGTCCTCAAAAGTACCTAGACCCTCATTTATGCCCAGAATTGGGTCTGAAAGAGAATAGGGTGGCGAATGGGAGTGGGGGACCAAAAGAATTAATATTATCATGAGAGGAGGGGGTAGAGTAAAGGGGGATGGGGGGATGAAGAGAAAGAGAGGAAATATGGTAGAGGGGGCCATAGGAGAGGAGGGGAAAGAGGGTAAGGATATAGATCTGGGGATAGATAAAATTGCTAGAGGTTTTAAGAGGGAAATACAGGGTACACCCAAAGAGGGAACAAGGAGGGAAAAAATTGAGAGTTGTCCACCACTAAGAAAAGTGGGAAAATATCTGGGGAAAGGGCCCATACCTAGGAGATAGGGGACCTCCTGCGCTTTTGAGGATCCCTTTGGAAAATCCTTTGATTCATCTTTATGGGGAGCCAAATCCACATTATTTTGGGGAGCTAGAGGAAGAGAATTCATTTTTTGATCTTCTAGAGTAATATCTAAATTTGATTTTGGAATAGAAGGAGGTGTATAGGATTTTTCCATAAACTTCATTTATGAGATGAATGGAGATACTAGTGGAGTGATAGAGTAAAGATCACTTTTTTTTACCCATTTTTTCTTCTTCTTTTTTTCTCAATTTTACAGTCGTGACTAAGATGAATATAAGCATGGTAGCATGATAATTTGAAGGCTATTCCACCATACTTGATGCTTTAATGTTGGGTTATATCACCAAAATTTATGGAGGTTGACTCTGGTAGCCCCAAGGATAGATTTAGCCCATCTAAAATTTGGGAAATAGTCATGTACCCCTTATGCTGAAATGGATGGTTTTCCCCATAATTAAAACCTAAAGTGTTCACCACCTCATTAAAAATTCTTTCATATTAGAGGATAGGCAGCAAAGTAGGTAGTCGAACCCATATAGGAGTGATGTCTAATTTCTCAGACTGCGCATCAAAATTTAGAGAACATTTCTTCAAAAAGAGAGCCTGTGAACCACAAGACCACTTGCCAACCATAATTTTAGTAATTTTATCTCTGATGTTAATTTCCACCCCATCCATCCTTTTTCCAGTATAATAAAATGCAAGAATATTTAAGAAGCAACTTAAAGTTTTATTTTGACCACCTTCTCAATACAACCATGGACATAAATTTTCTCGCAAAGGATCTAAAAACCACTGAATTTTGAATATTTTTTATGTCGTGAAGCTAGTTTTCCTTCCCAAGAACTAGGGATGGTTTTGTTTTACCATCGTTTGACGTGTTCATGGTTAGTATTTTGTGGGATGCTTACTATAGGCCCTTGGTGAATTACCTATTGTTGTTGAAGACTGGCATAATTTAACATATCCACAATGAGAAACCCACTAAAGAAACTCAACGAGAAAGAGGAATTACTGCGAGTCCATAAAGTATTTCCATGGATACCTAAAAAATATAGGAAAAAACTAGAGTTGGAAAAATCCAATGTTGATATGGGTGGAGGGTTGGAGGAGGCATCGGGGGTAGGGGACTACTTGTTATAGGGTGAGAGAAATGATCGAGGTGATTATGGGAGAATAGGTAAAGGGAATTCATGGAAAATGATAAGAGTGGGGTAAAAAATCCCTGAGATGATGCAATCAAGGAGCATCGGGTTAGGGAAGGGTACATAGGCTTGCCATACTACCATCGGGGTGGCTAGACCAAGTTCCACTATAGATGCGACAAAAGGATCCAAGCAAAAAAGAATGCCATCCCATTGATATGGGGATAAATCCATTGATTCATCACACATTATTATTGCGACAGGTACAACCGACCTAGAAGCATGACATGTCAGGATGGTGAAGTTGTATAGTTACTTCAGGAGCTCAAGAACCAATCCTGTGAAAACCCTAATGACACCTTTATGGAAACTCTCATTTTCCATCCATATAGATTTCAACCATTTGTGTTATATATACTTTTAATGTTTCCTTTATTTTTTCTTAATTTTTTATTTTCTCAGTTTTTTTTTAACTTTAATTTTTTTCCATTATATTTTTCTATTATTTTATAGTTTTTAAAATGTTCTACTATATATTTTAAATTTTTTTTCCTTAAAAAAAAATGTTTTGTTTTTTTTAATATATATATATATATATATATATATATATATATATATATATGCGACAAAAGGATCCAACCAAATAAGCATGCCATCCCATTGATCTGGGGAGAAATCCATTGATTCATCACACATTATGGTTGCGATAGGTACAACCGACCTGGGAGCATGACATGTCACAATGGTCAAGTTATATAGCTACTTCACGAGCTCAAGGACTAGCCCTGTGAAAACCCTAATGACGCCTTTGTGGAAACTCTCATTTTCCATCCATATAGATTTCAACCATTTGTGTTATATATACTTTTAATGTTTTCTTTATTTTTTCTTAATTTTTTATTTTCTCCTTTTTTTTAACTTTAATTTTTTTCCATTATATTTTTCTTTAATTTTGTATTTTTATTTTATAGTTTTTAAAATGTTCTATTATATATTTTAATCTTTTTTTTTCTTTTAAAAAAATGTTTTGTTTTTTTTTAATATTATTATTATTATTATTATTATAGAGAAAAAGCTCCAAGGGATAGCTCATTTGGTCAAGTTCACATTGATAAGTACTTCGTCCGTGGGAGGGCACGAGGTGCAAGTTAGAGGGAGATTGTGTTGACTTTGCAATTATATTGTTTGAATCAATATATATTTTTGTTAAAATATCCCTATGTTGTGACCTTTGTGCGTATGTGAGAATTTTTCTTGTGTTGCATCAATTGGATTTATTTGCAGGTTGAAGGTCCATAGTCATGTACTATAGTAGTGCACTTAGTAACTTATTGAAGTTTCCAGGTCTGAGCTAAAACATGAATTGATATTGTGAGGCGACAGAAAGATTAATGTTTAAGTAGTGTTCCATCTATCTGCCATTGGTCGTTAGAACTAATGAAGGCTTAACAAACCTTTCCCAGGTCGGATAGGTGATATGTCAATAAATGAGCCAAGGAGATGGAAACTTTTCCATTGTTATGTATCTTTTCTGCCACCAGCGCCCTAGTGGGAAGCGAAGAGTTGTGACAACATGGTGACGGGTGGCAGGCAATATCGCTAATTTCTAGGCCGACAGAATTAAACTAATTTTGTCAACTTTTCTCATTTATTTTTTCCAGTTTTGAGACGAAACATCAATTAGTGCGAGACGACAAAAATATCAATGTTTAAGTAGTGTGTCATCTATCACCCATTGGTCGTTAGAACTAATGAATGCTTAACAAACCTTTCCCAAGTTTATCCGAAAAAAGTTAAGTGATATGTCAATTAATGACCTAAGGAGATGGAAAATTTTCCATTGTTAGTTATCCGTCTGCCACGCGTGCCCTAGTGGGAAGCGAAGAGGAGGTGTGAGAACATGACGATGGGTGGCAGGAAATCTCGTTAATTAGTTAGGCCGATAGAATTAAACTAATTGTGTCAACTTTTCTGTTCTATTTTCGAGCGCCATCCACCAAGCACTCTATTGCTTGACTCTTTACTGTCAAGATCATCGAAGCGCTTATCATCAACATCATTTTGGAACTATTCTGTCAGTTAACAACACCGAAAACTAGGAATTTTCTCTGTTAAGTGTTGTCTCATCATTGGCATCAGGAGCATCACGATATCGAATTATTTGTAATACTTGTTCAAGAGATTTCTTGGTGGTCCGATAACCAATAATCCTAAACACTTTTTGTTTCTTTATCACTTGGTCATAGCTCCAAGTCACGTGGACTATTATGCTTAGCACTGAGCATAAATAAATTTGATATTTGTGTAATGTAAGATCACGAAGGCATCAGTTGTTTAAAATTTTCATGTGATTAATTAAAAAAAAATTGTGTTACATATTTTTTTAAGTGTTTTTTTCACGAGTTTGTTTACATTAATGATGATCTTATAAGTCAATGTTAAAAATATTGCAATTTTAGTGCCCCAATCAAAATGGGTTGAGTTGTCTTAGGGTAAGATCTTTGTAAGCCAATGTTAAAAAATATTGCAATTTTAGTGCCCCAATGAAAATGGGTTGAGTTGTCTCAGGGTAAGATCTCAAAACAGTTGTATTTTTGGCCTTTAAAAAAACAATCTTGGTAGAATGACTCTTTGATTTAGGTGTAGATTTTCAAGGTTGTTTCTTTTTAATTTTTTTTGGAAGGAAGTCATCCTCTCTCTCTGCCAGAGGGCAAGATTGAGGGACAATACAACAATATTCATAGGCATGTAACCATTACAAAAATATTTTTCATCATCATGTCACTCATAGGGAATTAAATATAGGTGGGGGAGATAACAACCATCTTGACCAACCACCTAAGATAACCCCAATTGATGACTTTTAAGGTTTTTTAGTCATTAAATTTGGTTTATAATTACATGGTTGACAAATGTCATAATTTATAGGTTTTGGGGAGTCCTGTGATTTGATTTTTAATGTCATGGTTGAAAATTGTTGGAATTTTACACTTTCCCATGAACATCATTTTGGTTTATAATGCCATGGCTTAAAAATGTTGGAATTTTAACCCTAAAAAGGGAGGATGTAGCATCACCATATTTTGATTTTCAGGTGTTTTTTTCATGTTTTTTGTTCAAAAATAAGTGTACATTAGGCTAGAGTTCTTATTTTAAGGTTATATCTCTCATTAAGTAGGTAACATTGTTAATTGAAAACATATCAACCTATAGATATATGGCTATACATGGTAAGGGTCAAACAAGGGGACTGACCATTCTTTGAAATCCTCGAGAATTATTAGTTTTAGATATATTTTCTTCTTTTAAAATTATACTAGTCAAGTTTCATCTAGTGGGATCAAATGGATTTTTGTTTCTATCCAATGTCTATGGTCTTCTAATGCAACAAGATAATGTTAAGTTTTTAAAAGCCACCAGAATACTACAACCCCTTATAGGACATACTCATTAGATTTTAGGAGGATATTTTAACTCAATTAAATCCATATTTGAAAATAATTAAGGTATTAGGTGCCTTGAAACAAAATCCAATATTTTTAAAGAACTAATGGAAACCAAAAATATTTTGGACTTTGACACCATAAATGAGATATGCGCCTAGAAAAATAGGAGGGGAGGCTCATAACAGATAATATTCCTTCTTGATTGATTCCTAATGTTAGAAATTTTTATGGAAGCATTGATTCTCCCATGTAGAGGATATTATCATTGGTAAACCAATCTAGATATTGAAATTAAATCTAGTCCAAAAAAAATATTTAGATTTGAGAATTTTTGGTTATCACACTTGAAATTCCAAAATAAAATAAAAGAATGCTAGAATGAAGTGGAAACAATTCAAGGATATGTAATGTACAAACAAACAAAAAAATATCAAACATGTGAAATTTCATATCAAGAACTGGAACTAAGAATACTTTGGTAATATCTTTGAATCCAAACAAGAGCTAGGGGAAAAAATGTCTCAAAAAAATAGGAAGAAATCCAAATGGGCCAATTGGATGCTCTAATTAAAGAATATGTCAGTTTGTTGGGCCAAATATAAGATAGAAGAAAATAAGAAGAGGTTATGTGAAAGTAGAAATATTGAGTCAAATGGCCCAAGGAAGGAGAAAGGAACATGTATTTCTTCCAAAAATATTTTCTTTAGCTTAGGCATCTGTTGTAGCTACTACAACCACCCTCCAAAATTTTTCGTATGCTTTGATTTTGGAGCCTTCCCTTCTGTCCACATGAGCTTATATTTTATTATTGTTAAGTATTCATGATTTGATCAAGACTTATTATTTTCATGTTATGTGTGTGTTTGCTTGTTTTGATATTGATCTGGCATTTTCATCAGAAGCTAACCTCTTGAATTGACCTTGCAGCAGTTTTGGGCTTGCCTCCAGAAACTGCACAATCTTAGAAGGAAATGAAACCTTGATGATGGAAACTGTGTAATCCAAAATGAAAGCTTATCCTTGAGCTTGAGAATTGCACAATCCTAGATGGCGGCCGAACGCTAAGCTCAGAAAATTTGTAGACCATTCCTTGACCCCAAAAACTACACAATGCACTGAGCCGAGAAGTCGCCTAGTTCTCTAGAATTGTGCAATCCTTCTTGGTAGTGTGGATGGAAATTTTCTCAAAAAAACAAAAAAGAGAAAAAGAAAAAAAGAATCCCCACAAAATAGGAAATCATTATTAGTTTTCGGAAGGTTGCACAATTACTAATCCACCCAACTATATTTAATAGATGCCTCTAAAGCTCATTTGTACATTAGATCTTGGATTTTTAGTATTCCTAAGGAGATCAAGGAGCCTTTGATGGAATTTTTGTCGCTTTTCTGAGTGATTTTTTCTTTTTTCATCTTTTGCTGCTTTTTCTATCACTTTTTATCGTTTCGCTTTTGTGATTTATTTTCTTCTCGTTGATCTTCATGGTTGCTAGAATTTTGACTTATATTAGCTTGTAGAAGTGTTGGTTCAGTTTTTCGTTCACCTTTTATAAGTCTCACATTAGTTTTCTTGTTTTTGCACACCAGTGATTGTCATTTCGGTGACGCTCCTTGCATATTTGATTTTCCTTATGTTTGTTGATTTTCAACACTTGATTCACACTGATATATCCATACATATTCATGTCTTCACTTTAACTTGCATAATCACTTAGATCTACTTGTTTCCGACACCCTCACCACGAAAATTTGCACTTCGCTTCGCCATGCACTTCCTTGCCCAGATGGGCATTGCACAAGTCCAAGTATCAAGTTGAAATATTGGCCTATGAGACTACCCAATGCCCAGTACAAGTTGGCAAAATTATGCATTACGCAGTTTCAGGGCTCAATCCTGCCACCTTGGCCACTTAGACTGTGCAACGCGCAGTCTCTCTCTAATACTGCCCAGGCTAAACTACATAGTCTCAAGTGTCAGAATGCACCACGAGCTATTGATATTGTGAATTTTCAATACCTCTAGCTAGTATCCCTCCCTTCAACCCATAAATTTCATAATCTCTCTCATCAGTCCATGTGGATGTTTCTTGATCATGCTTTGAAAGTTGACTTGTTGAAGCTAATTTATTCATTCCACTAGTGCCTTTTCCTCCTATAGGTATTACAGTCATTGACCACTTCTCTCTAGCAGTCACTGTTCCCATGGAACTCAAGAGAGTTGCTTCAAAGGATACCACGGACAGAAGTACTGGGGAAGCAGTTGAGAGTACAATAGTAAACTTGCCAGTGTATTCATACACTCAACTGTTTGTCGAAAAGGAATCATATATTACATGGCATAAATTTAATGAATATTTTTCAGCAAAGAGCTTCAAGGCAGATCTAGAGGACTGGTAGGTATATGTCAATTTTCAGTGGTTAGTGCTACACAAGATTGTATGTAGATATCAAACATTCCCACGTGCATATGTTATCATCTAGATAGTTTCACATATTGATGTGAAGACTATGACTTTGAGAAATGATAACGAAAAAAAGCTTGATTCTTTTATGGCATCATATTACCATCTTATGTACCATTTTCCTGAGCTAGAAGCACTCATGGGTCCATACTTCTACGCCACCAACAAATATGTGAGCACAAAGGACATTATTAAAGGTTGGGTGGAAGAGGCATCAAATTTTCATCAAACACCCACCAAAACTTATAAGATGAAGTCTCTCAGGAGGGCCTATTAGCTCTTTATTATCCTAGATTGCAAAATCTATGTTTAGCAGAGCACTGCAACCTTTTCTAAAGGTTGGGTAATATTATTGAACTAGATTGTGAATGAGGGGCAGTTGTTCAACTAGTCAGACTTGTTGGCTCGACAGTTACGTATCCATGTAGCTAACACCTTGAATCCTCCCAAGGGCGAGAAAGAAAATTTTTACATGTATGCTTATTTACTATATGAAATACGTGTGCACAATTCATTCCCTGCCATGAACTGGACTTGGACACCTCGAGATCATGTCGTGCACATCCACTACAAACTGCTCTAGAAATGCAGACACAGAGGATTTATGGAGAATAAAACTAAGCACTTGTTCATTCTACTATACAAGTTTATATTTAAGGAAGTGCCACCTTGCATGTCACGTGGTCTAATCAAAGCGGTATCAAGGATAGCATATTAATTTGCCTCACCATATGGCCCCTTCCTTAGAGTGTTAGGTGGGCAAAAGTCGCCGCATATTTTTCCAAGATATGAAGGCACTAATATTTTCATGCAATAAGTTGAATATCATCTCTCCATAGGGTTTCTAGAAACTTTGCACGGGAAGAAGAAAGAACCTTGGCCAACTCTTCCTATGCAAATTGGATTGTATGAGATCCACAACCTGAAAGTCATGGATATTGAAGAAAAGGTGATAGAGAATTTTAAATTCGATACTCGAGACTTTAATTCGTACAATCCTCATGTTGTTTGTAGAAACCATTGTGCGATAATTCATTTTTAGTGGCTGAGTGGAACATTTCACTGGCCGGAGGAGGATCCATGGAATAATTGTTCTAATGCATCAAATTTTGCGAGCCAGTCAGTTTTTCAGGTACTTCACAGGTGACTCTGCAGAACAAAGCTACTCTAGAAGTAGTACCAATAGAAGGGAGAAACATCGGGCATGAAAAGGGAAAGAGGAATGTTTCATATAGTCTAGGGGAAGAATTAGGCCGCAAGATGAAAACGGATGCAATTATTATGAAAGCGACTTTAGCAATAGGGGCAAGGAGGAAACGAAGGATGTAGGGAGAAGAACAGAGAAAGAGGGAAGAGAAGAGGATATTAGAGGAAGAAAACAAGAAGCAAGAACAAGAAGAGAAGTAGAATCAGGAAGAAGAATAAAGTTGAATGTAAATAGTAGAAGAAACAGTGCAGAAACAAGTTGAGGAGAAAGAACAAAACCAACAACCAGAGGAGGAGAGTGGACATATGCAGGACCAAGAGATTACTCAGAATATTGAATAATTGATTGACATCGTAGACATGGAGGAGGAATTAGAGAAGCACAATCAATATGTCGACATGATTCCTAGCACACAACAAGTCACCATTCAGTCTCCACCCCCTCCAACAGTAAAGTTATCTTTGAGCGAGGAAGGGAAGTTGTTCCTCTTGATGATGATATGGTAATGGAAACATAGAATCTGTCATATGATGAACTTCAAAAGAATATTATAAAAGCGCATAAGAATAATTTTCAATATGACCTCACATATCCTGTATTTATTAGAGAAAGGTTGATTGTTGCGGACACTAGGAAGAATCTCAATGCCATTGTTGTAGCCAGCTTGGCCTTCGTAGGCAAATCTAATTCGAACAATGAGTATTTGATACCCGATAATAAGCAATTGACATAAAACTTGTAGGATGTTAGTTAAGAGGTTGAGTAGCTCTACACAACAACTCAAAACATTCCTTCTGCATAGGTCTATTTGGTGGAAATGAAGGCAGTGATACTTGGTGAAGTATCGACACTTGGAGAGACCATGCAAAATCTTTATGACGAGCTTGTTATCATGCATATGGATGTTTTCCACTTGCATGGCTTGTAGCATAAGTGTAAATAATTTGTCAAAACTATCAAGAATGTAAAAGCTAACATTGATGTTGTGCATGAATGGTCAATGTGATACAAAGGGGAACCATTTGACTTGCGAAATAAAATAAATCAATAATCATAGCTCGAGATAGAAAGAGTTTGGATGATCATCCAGAAAAATAAACAA